>CATNUY010000213.1:102500-110325 GCA_951217065.1 Baccha elongata | reverse complement strand
ACAACAACAACAACAACAACAACAACAACAACAACAACAACAACAACAACAACAACAACAACAACAACAACAACAACAACAACAACAACAACAACAACAACAACAACAACAACAACAACAACAACAACAACAACAACAACAACAACAACAACAACAACAACAACAACAACAACAACAACAACAACAACAACAACAACAACAACAACAACAACAACAACAACAACAACAACAACAACAACAACAACAACAACAACAACAACAACAACAACAACAACAACAACAACAACAACAACAACAACAACAACAACAACAACAACAACAACAACAACAACAACAACAACAACAACAACAACAACAACAACAACAACAACAACAACAACAACAACAACAACAACAACAACAACAACAACAACAACAACAACAACAACAACAACAACAACAACAACAACAACAACAACAACAACAACAACAACAACAACAACAACAACAACAACAACAACAACAACAACAACAACAACAACAACAACAACAACAACAACAACAACAACAACAACAACAACAACAACAACAACAACAACAACAACAACAACAACAACAACAACAACAACAACAACAACAACAACAACAACAACAACAACAACAACAACAACAACAACAACAACAACAACAACAACAACAACAACAACAACAACAACAACAACAACAACAACAACAACAACAACAACAACAACAACAACAACAACAACAACAACAACAACAACAACAACAACAACAACAACAACAACAACAACAACAACAACAACAACAACAACAACAACAACAACAACAACAACAACAACAACAACAACAACAACAACAACAACAACAACAACAACAACAACAACAACAACAACAACAACAACAACAACAACAACAACAACAACAACAACAACAACAACAACAACAACAACAACAACAACAACAACAACAACAACAACAACAACAACAACAACAACAACAACAACAACAACAACAACAACAACAACAACAACAACAACAACAACAACAACAACAACAACAACAACAACAACAACAACAACAACAACAACAACAACAACAACAACAACAACAACAACAACAACAACAACAACAACAACAACAACAACAACAACAACAACAACAACAACAACAACAACAACAACAACAACAACAACAACAACAACAACAACAACAACAACAACAACAACAACAACAACAACAACAACAACAACAACAACAACAACAACAACAACAACAACAACAACAACAACAACAACAACAACAACAACAACAACAACAACAACAACAACAACAACAACAACAACAACAACAACAACAACAACAACAACAACAACAACAACAACAACAACAACAACAACAACAACAACAACAACAACAACAACAACAACAACAACAACAACAACAACAACAACAACAACAACAACAACAACAACAACAACAACAACAACAACAACAACAACAACAACAACAACAACAACAACAACAACAACAACAACAACAACAACAACAACAACAACAACAACAACAACAACAACAACAACAACAACAACAACAACAACAACAACAACAACAACAACAACAACAACAACAACAACAACAACAACAACAACAACAACAACAACAACAACAACAACAACAACAACAACAACAACAACAACAACAACAACAACAACAACAACAACAACAACAACAACAACAACAACAACAACAACAACAACAACAACAACAACAACAACAACAACAACAACAACAACAACAACAACAACAACAACAACAACAACAACAACAACAACAACAACAACAACAACAACAACAACAACAACAACAACAACAACAACAACAACAACAACAACAACAACAACAACAACAACAACAACAACAACAACAACAACAACAACAACAACAACAACAACAACAACAACAACAACAACAACAACAACAACAACAACAACAACAACAACAACAACAACAACAACAACAACAACAACAACAACAACAACAACAACAACAACAACAACAACAACAACAACAACAACAACAACAACAACAACAACAACAACAACAACAACAACAACAACAACAACAACAACAACAACAACAACAACAACAACAACAACAACAACAACAACAACAACAACAACAACAACAACAACAACAACAACAACAACAACAACAACAACAACAACAACAACAACAACAACAACAACAACAACAACAACAACAACAACAACAACAACAACAACAACAACAACAACAACAACAACAACAACAACAACAACAACAACAACAACAACAACAACAACAACAACAACAACAACAACAACAACAACAACAACAACAACAACAACAACAACAACAACAACAACAACAACAACAACAACAACAACAACAACAACAACAACAACAACAACAACAACAACAACAACAACAACAACAACAACAACAACAACAACAACAACAACAACAACAACAACAACAACAACAACAACAACAACAACAACAACAACAACAACAACAACAACAACAACAACAACAACAACAACAACAACAACAACAACAACAACAACAACAACAACAACAACAACAACAACAACAACAACAACAACAACAACAACAACAACAACAACAACAACAACAACAACAACAACAACAACAACAACAACAACAACAACAACAACAACAACAACAACAACAACAACAACAACAACAACAACAACAACAACAACAACAACAACAACAACAACAACAACAACAACAACAACAACAACAACAACAACAACAACAACAACAACAACAACAACAACAACAACAACAACAACAACAACAACAACAACAACAACAACAACAACAACAACAACAACAACAACAACAACAACAACAACAACAACAACAACAACAACAACAACAACAACAACAACAACAACAACAACAACAACAACAACAACAACAACAACAACAACAACAACAACAACAACAACAACAACAACAACAACAACAACAACAACAACAACAACAACAACAACAACAACAACAACAACAACAACAACAACAACAACAACAACAACAACAACAACAACAACAACAACAACAACAACAACAACAACAACAACAACAACAACAACAACAACAACAACAACAACAACAACAACAACAACAACAACAACAACAACAACAACAACAACAACAACAACAACAACAACAACAACAACAACAACAACAACAACAACAACAACAACAACAACAACAACAACAACAACAACAACAACAACAACAACAACAACAACAACAACAACAACAACAACAACAACAACAACAACAACAACAACAACAACAACAACAACAACAACAACAACAACAACAACAACAACAACAACAACAACAACAACAACAACAACAACAACAACAACAACAACAACAACAACAACAACAACAACAACAACAACAACAACAACAACAACAACAACAACAACAACAACAACAACAACAACAACAACAACAACAACAACAACAACAACAACAACAACAACAACAACAACAACAACAACAACAACAACAACAACAACAACAACAACAACAACAACAACAACAACAACAACAACAACAACAACAACAACAACAACAACAACAACAACAACAACAACAACAACAACAACAACAACAACAACAACAACAACAACAACAACAACAACAACAACAACAACAACAACAACAACAACAACAACAACAACAACAACAACAACAACAACAACAACAACAACAACAACAACAACAACAACAACAACAACAACAACAACAACAACAACAACAACAACAACAACAACAACAACAACAACAACAACAACAACAACAACAACAACAACAACAACAACAACAACAACAACAACAACAACAACAACAACAACAACAACAACAACAACAACAACAACAACAACAACAACAACAACAACAACAACAACAACAACAACAACAACAACAACAACAACAACAACAACAACAACAACAACAACAACAACAACAACAACAACAACAACAACAACAACAACAACAACAACAACAACAACAACAACAACAACAACAACAACAACAACAACAACAACAACAACAACAACAACAACAACAACAACAACAACAACAACAACAACAACAACAACAACAACAACAACAACAACAACAACAACAACAACAACAACAACAACAACAACAACAACAACAACAACAACAACAACAACAACAACAACAACAACAACAACAACAACAACAACAACAACAACAACAACAACAACAACAACAACAACAACAACAACAACAACAACAACAACAACAACAACAACAACAACAACAACAACAACAACAACAACAACAACAACAACAACAACAACAACAACAACAACAACAACAACAACAACAACAACAACAACAACAACAACAACAACAACAACAACAACAACAACAACAACAACAACAACAACAACAACAACAACAACAACAACAACAACAACAACAACAACAACAACAACAACAACAACAACAACAACAACAACAACAACAACAACAACAACAACAACAACAACAACAACAACAACAACAACAACAACAACAACAACAACAACAACAACAACAACAACAACAACAACAACAACAACAACAACAACAACAACAACAACAACAACAACAACAACAACAACAACAACAACAACAACAACAACAACAACAACAACAACAACAACAACAACAACAACAACAACAACAACAACAACAACAACAACAACAACAACAACAACAACAACAACAACAACAACAACAACAACAACAACAACAACAACAACAACAACAACAACAACAACAACAACAACAACAACATTAACAACAACAACATTAACAACAACAACATTAACAACAACAACATTAACAACAACAACATTAACAACAACAACATTAACAACAACAACATTAACAACAACAACATTAACAACAACAACATTAACAACAACAACATTAACAACAACAACATTAACAACAACAACATTAACAACAACAACATTAACAACAACAACATTAACAACAACAACATTAACAACAACAACATTAACAACAACAACATTAACAACAACAACATTAACAACAACAACATTAACAACAACAACATTAACAACAACAACATTAACAACAACAACATTAACAACAACAACATTAACAACAACAACATTAACAACAACAACATTAACAACAACAACATTAACAACAACAACATTAACAACAACAACATTAACAACAACAACATTAACAACAACAACATTAACAACAACAACATTAACAACAACAACATTAACAACAACAACATTAACAACAACAACATTAACAACAACAACATTAACAACAACAACATTAACAACAACAACATTAACAACAACAACATTAACAACAACAACAACAACAACAACAACAACAACAACAACAACAACAACAACAACAACAACAACAACAACAACAACAACAACAACAACAACAACAACAACAACAACAACAACAACAACAACAACAACAACAACAACAACAACAACAACAACAACAACAACAACAACAACAACAACAACAACAACAACAACAACAACAACAACAACAACAACAACAACAACAACAACAACAACAACAACAACAACAACAACAACAACAACAACAACAACAACAACAACAACAACAACAACAACAACAACAACAACAACAACAACAACAACAACAACAACAACAACAACAACAACAACAACAACAACAACAACAACAACAACAACAACAACAACAACAACAACAACAACAACAACAACAACAACAACAACAACAACAACAACAACAACAACAACAACAACAACAACAACAACAACAACAACAACAACAACAACAACAACAACAACAACAACAACAACAACAACAACAACAACAACAACAACAACAACAACAACAACAACAACAACAACAACAACAACAACAACAACAACAACAACAACAACAACAACAACAACAACAACAACAACAACAACAACAACAACAACAACAACAACAACAACAACAACAACAACAACAACAACAACAACAACAACAACAACAACAACAACAACAACAACAACAACAACAACAACAACAACAACAACAACAACAACAACAACAACAACAACAACAACAACAACAACAACAACAACAACAACAACAACAACAACAACAACAACAACAACAACAACAACAACAACAACAACAACAACAACAACAACAACAACAACAACAACAACAACAACAACAACAACAACAACAACAACAACAACAACAACAACAACAACAACAACAACAACAACAACAACAACAACAACAACAACAACAACAACAACAACAACAACAACAACAACAACAACAACAACAACAACAACAACAACAACAACAACAACAACAACAACAACAACAACAACAACAACAACAACAACAACAACAACAACAACAACAACAACAACAACAACAACAACAACAACAACAACAACAACAACAACAACAACAACAACAACAACAACAACAACAACAACAACAACAACAACAACAACAACAACAACAACAACAACAACAACAACAACAACAACAACAACAACAACAACAACAACAACAACAACAACAACAACAACAACAACAACAACAACAACAACAACAACAACAACAACAACAACAACAACAACAACAACAACAACAACAACAACAACAACAACAACAACAACAACAACAACAACAACAACAACAACAACAACAACAACAACAACAACAACAACAACAACAACAACAACAACAACAACAACAACAACAACAACAACAACAACAACAACAACAACAACAACAACAACAACAACAACAACAACAACAACAACAACAACAACAACAACAACAACAACAACAACAACAACAACAACAACAACAACAACAACAACAACAACAACAACAACAACAACAACAACAACAACAACAACAACAACAACAACAACAACAACAACAACAACAACAACAACAACAACAACAACAACAACAACAACAACAACAACAACAACAACAACAACAACAACAACAACAACAACAACAACAACAACAACAACAACAACAACAACAACAACAACAACAACAACAACAACAACAACAACAACAACAACAACAACAACAACAACAACAACAACAACAACAACAACAACAACAACAACAACAACAACAACAACAACAACAACAACAACAACAACAACAACAACAACAACAACAACAACAACAACAACAACAACAACAACAACAACAACAACAACAACAACAACAACAACAACAACAACAACAACAACAACAACAACAACAACAACAACAACAACAACAACAACAACAACAACAACAACAACAACAACAACAACAACAACAACAACAACAACAACAACAACAACAACAACAACAACAACAACAACAACAACAACAACAACAACAACAACAACAACAACAACAACAACAACAACAACAACAACAACAACAACAACAACAACAACAACAACAACAACAACAACAACAACAACAACAACAACAACAACAACAACAACAACAACAACAACAACAACAACAACAACAACAACAACAACAACAACAACAACAACAACAACAACAACAACAACAACAACAACAACAACAACAACAACAACAACAACAACAACAACAACAACAACAACAACAACAACAACAACAACAACAACAACAACAACAACAACAACAACAACAACAACAACAACAA
>CATNUY010000213.1:0-92500 GCA_951217065.1 Baccha elongata | reverse complement strand
AACAACAACAACAACAACAACAACAACAACAACAACAACAACAACAACAACAACAACAACAACAACAACAACAACAACAACAACAACAACAACAACAACAACAACAACAACAACAACAACAACAACAACAACAACAACAACAACAACAACAACAACAACAACAACAACAACAACAACAACAACAACAACAACAACAACAACAACAACAACAACAACAACAACAACAACAACAACAACAACAACAACAACAACAACAACAACAACAACAACAACAACAACAACAACAACAACAACAACAACAACAACAACAACAACAACAACAACAACAACAACAACAACAACAACAACAACAACAACAACAACAACAACAACAACAACAACAACAACAACAACAACAACAACAACAACAACAACAACAACAACAACAACAACAACAACAACAACAACAACAACAACAACAACAACAACAACAACAACAACAACAACAACAACAACAACAACAACAACAACAACAACAACAACAACAACAACAACAACAACAACAACAACAACAACAACAACAACAACAACAACAACAACAACAACAACAACAACAACAACAACAACAACAACAACAACAACAACAACAACAACAACAACAACAACAACAACAACAACAACAACAACAACAACAACAACAACAACAACAACAACAACAACAACAACAACAACAACAACAACAACAACAACAACAACAACAACAACAACAACAACAACAACAACAACAACAACAACAACAACAACAACAACAACAACAACAACAACAACAACAACAACAACAACAACAACAACAACAACAACAACAACAACAACAACAACAACAACAACAACAACAACAACAACAACAACAACAACAACAACAACAACAACAACAACAACAACAACAACAACAACAACAACAACAACAACAACAACAACAACAACAACAACAACAACAACAACAACAACAACAACAACAACAACAACAACAACAACAACAACAACAACAACAACAACAACAACAACAACAACAACAACAACAACAACAACAACAACAACAACAACAACAACAACAACAACAACAACAACAACAACAACAACAACAACAACAACAACAACAACAACAACAACAACAACAACAACAACAACAACAACAACAACAACAACAACAACAACAACAACAACAACAACAACAACAACAACAACAACAACAACAACAACAACAACAACAACAACAACAACAACAACAACAACAACAACAACAACAACAACAACAACAACAACAACAACAACAACAACAACAACAACAACAACAACAACAACAACAACAACAACAACAACAACAACAACAACAACAACAACAACAACAACAACAACAACAACAACAACAACAACAACAACAACAACAACAACAACAACAACAACAACAACAACAACAACAACAACAACAACAACAACAACAACAACAACAACAACAACAACAACAACAACAACAACAACAACAACAACAACAACAACAACAACAACAACAACAACAACAACAACAACAACAACAACAACAACAACAACAACAACAACAACAACAACAACAACAACAACAACAACAACAACAACAACAACAACAACAACAACAACAACAACAACAACAACAACAACAACAACAACAACAACAACAACAACAACAACAACAACAACAACAACAACAACAACAACAACAACAACAACAACAACAACAACAACAACAACAACAACAACAACAACAACAACAACAACAACAACAACAACAACAACAACAACAACAACAACAACAACAACAACAACAACAACAACAACAACAACAACAACAACAACAACAACAACAACAACAACAACAACAACAACAACAACAACAACAACAACAACAACAACAACAACAACAACAACAACAACAACAACAACAACAACAACAACAACAACAACAACAACAACAACAACAACAACAACAACAACAACAACAACAACAACAACAACAACAACAACAACAACAACAACAACAACAACAACAACAACAACAACAACAACAACAACAACAACAACAACAACAACAACAACAACAACAACAACAACAACAACAACAACAACAACAACAACAACAACAACAACAACAACAACAACAACAACAACAACAACAACAACAACAACAACAACAACAACAACAACAACAACAACAACAACAACAACAACAACAACAACAACAACAACAACAACAACAACAACAACAACAACAACAACAACAACAACAACAACAACAACAACAACAACAACAACAACAACAACAACAACAACAACAACAACAACAACAACAACAACAACAACAACAACAACAACAACAACAACAACAACAACAACAACAACAACAACAACAACAACAACAACAACAACAACAACAACAACAACAACAACAACAACAACAACAACAACAACAACAACAACAACAACAACAACAACAACAACAACAACAACAACAACAACAACAACAACAACAACAACAACAACAACAACAACAACAACAACAACAACAACAACAACAACAACAACAACAACAACAACAACAACAACAACAACAACAACAACAACAACAACAACAACAACAACAACAACAACAACAACAACAACAACAACAACAACAACAACAACAACAACAACAACAACAACAACAACAACAACAACAACAACAACAACAACAACAACAACAACAACAACAACAACAACAACAACAACAACAACAACAACAACAACAACAACAACAACAACAACAACAACAACAACAACAACAACAACAACAACAACAACAACAACAACAACAACAACAACAACAACAACAACAACAACAACAACAACAACAACAACAACAACAACAACAACAACAACAACAACAACAACAACAACAACAACAACAACAACAACAACAACAACAACAACAACAACAACAACAACAACAACAACAACAACAACAACAACAACAACAACAACAACAACAACAACAACAACAACAACAACAACAACAACAACAACAACAACAACAACAACAACAACAACAACAACAACAACAACAACAACAACAACAACAACAACAACAACAACAACAACAACAACAACAACAACAACAACAACAACAACAACAACAACAACAACAACAACAACAACAACAACAACAACAACAACAACAACAACAACAACAACAACAACAACAACAACAACAACAACAACAACAACAACAACAACAACAACAACAACAACAACAACAACAACAACAACAACAACAACAACAACAACAACAACAACAACAACAACAACAACAACAACAACAACAACAACAACAACAACAACAACAACAACAACAACAACAACAACAACAACAACAACAACAACAACAACAACAACAACAACAACAACAACAACAACAACAACAACAACAACAACAACAACAACAACAACAACAACAACAACAACAACAACAACAACAACAACAACAACAACAACAACAACAACAACAACAACAACAACAACAACAACAACAACAACAACAACAACAACAACAACAACAACAACAACAACAACAACAACAACAACAACAACAACAACAACAACAACAACAACAACAACAACAACAACAACAACAACAACAACAACAACAACAACAACAACAACAACAACAACAACAACAACAACAACAACAACAACAACAACAACAACAACAACAACAACAACAACAACAACAACAACAACAACAACAACAACAACAACAACAACTGTTTATTTCAAAATGTATTTTATTTTGTTTTCAAATGTTTATTCAATGTTTATTTCAAAATGTATTTTATTTTGTTTTCAAAATTCTTTATCTTAAGAAATGTAAAAATGTTAATGGATTGTGTTTAAACTGTCGTTAACGGATGGAATTGTAGAAGCAACTGCCCCGAACTTTAGGTACACATTTCTCGCCAAGTCATAGTTGTGAAAAATATGTACCCAATCGAACGGGCAGCTAGAGGATTGGGTTTCAAACGCGTGAGACAAGACGTTAACCTTTTATTATTATTATACATTTTGTGTGTCTGGTCTCACGCGTTTTGGGGGGATTGGGATATACATAAATAGGTAATGTGATGATATAATAAACCTAATATTAATTAGTATACAAAAAATGATCAACACTGATGTTATGTGGGAAAAACAGAAAATCCGATTCCCAGCGTGTCAGCATTTTAGTTGACTAAAATCGTGTACTTATTATATTGGTCGGTTTTTAATGATTTTAACAAACTCCCCCCCTTTGAGGGTTCAAAACCCTCAAAAAACTCTAAAAAGGTGTTTCTACCTCGAAACGAGATGTATTTCGTCTAGGTTGCGGGGTAGGTTTCCTTGTTTTATATATGTAAAATAAGATAAATGCTATTAGGATTATAAATAAAAACGAACTTATACCGTAGTGATGGTAGTCATGAATGTTGGCGTTATCTGACTCCGTTTCTTTATCTAAACCTTGGATTACGTCACTGATTTTGCTTTTTATATTCCTTATTTCTTCATCATTTCTTCATCAATTGTTGCATTAATAGAGGATGCAATAGCAGTTTGGGGTGGTGCGTTTTTTTCAACTGATTTGAAAACTTGTATGGATGGCGCAAATGAATTGTTTAAGGTGCTGTTGCTGAACACTCGTCCATTTATAATGACGGTCGGTAGCTTTAAGGTGCACGGTCTTAAAAATTCTATTATACCACTGCCACTTAAAGTTAAGCTTTTAGTGTTTCCTTCACATACAAGAAGACCAGTCTCTGTGTCCGCTAGAGAGAATATCCAGCTGTTTGAATTTCTCAGGCTGATCCATTGATCATAGAGATGGGAAACTTTCAATGGGCAGTTAACAAGTGCATCATTTAAATGATTTAATAAGGATATTTCGCAATCATAACCATTGCCTTGATGAATCTTGGTCGGTATTTGGCGATTGCATGTAAAATGTTTTGTTGAAAAATGTTTACATGAAAGTAATTCATTTTCAGTTAGTGAGAAATATCTATCTCTTGTTGAAGTTACGGCAAAGTATGGAAATGATACTTCCACTAAAAAGCTTGAGCCATTTTTGTAAATTGGAAAAGGAATAAGATTGAAAAGTTGGAATTCTTGATTGTCAATTAAAGGAATCATCATTTCAAAAATTATTGAGTCGTTTAAACTACGTCCTTTGAATGAAGATACTTTGAACATATCCAGAACAGATGCTTTGGGAAGATCAAGGTGAGGTGGTAAATTATTTCTTATTAGTTAAAGTTGATCAATAAATTGTGTGGGTGAGATAAAATAAGGATTGATTTTTGCATTGTTTAGACTGAGAAGTACATCAAGAAAAGTATCTTGTATTTTTTCAAGATTTGTTATGATCAAAATTAAATAGGATGTTAGTGCAAAAACCTGTTGATTGATATCAGTGATTTCCTGTTGTTTTTCAATGCCGTTAAAATCCTTTTCAAAAATGTTTCTAAGGTGTCCATATTGTTGATTAAGTTGCTTACTGCTCCGTTTTAAAAGATTAACGGTGGAATCTGCAATTGAAGCTTGTTTTTTTAAAAGATTGGAAAGATGTTGTTCATCCTGATGAACCATAGAAATTTGGTTTGCTATTTCTTTAGCATCATCCTGGTCAAGTACTCCAAACAGAGTATGCGCCACGTTTCCTATAAAATTGAAAGGAGATCTAGCAATTCTAATCTGTTTGTTATGCGAGGTGTGATAATTGTGGATAAGATCGTTATTTTGCTCTATTGATGACATTCTGTGTCGAAGCGTGATCAAAGTGGGCAAGCAATATGGATTATTTCTCAGTTCATTTGAACATTTTTCATCAATGCGATTGAGATAAGAGTTTACTTCTCCAATCTCTTGCCAATATGATGATAAATTATAATAGACATAAATGTTCCAAAAGCTGCTTACAGTGCTAACACTACCGATATCTTCGAAGTATATACCTGCGGCATCTTGAAACTTGGTCATTTTAACTGGTTCATCTTAAGCTGATACGAAGGGTAATAACAAGAAAATGGCGAGAACAATTGATAGTAAACCACTGCGAATGGATTTACCACTTCTTAATATGCGTCTGGATTCATTTTTCTCAGATTCGGATGGATTTACTTCACATTGATTGTCAATTGGTAAGGGACATAGATTGTGAATTGCCCGTTGATAAATACCAGTTTCGGTTTTGACGCTTGCCACTCGCACTAATCCATCAGTACCCTTGACAACTTCGGATACACGACCCAGCTTCCATTTCATTGGAGGCAGGTTTGGATCCTTTATCACTACCATTGTTCCAGCCTCTAGATTTTGTGACTGTACCTTCCACTTCAACTTCTGCTGAAGAAGGTGGAGGTATTCAGCTGACCATCTTTGCCAAAAGTGCTGTTGGATATGCTGAATCTGACGAAATTTGTTTAATCTTGAGATGTTTTGATTACTAACGTCAAGTTCTGGAAGCGATATCAATGGAGTACCGATAAGAAAGTGACCTGGAGTTAAAGACTCCAAGTCATTTGGGTCTGATGAAATAGGAGTGAGTGGGCGTGAATTGAGAATAGATTCAATTTGAATGACGACAGTTAGAAGATCCTCATAGGTGAGAGATGCCTGTCCTAAGAACTTTAACAACAATGTTTTGGCCGATTTTACTGCGGCTTCCCAAAGACCTCCGAAGTGGGGTGATCTAGGTGGGATGTGTTTCCAATTGATTCCCGACCTTAAACAACTCAAATTGATTGTGGATTGTGTTTCAGAAAGATTAAACCAATCTTTCAAGTCCTTTAATTGGTTTTTGGCGCCGACGAAATTTGTGGCATTATAACAAAATATAGTGTGGCATACACCTCTTCTACCAACAAATCGCTTTAAGCAGTTAATAAAGGACTCAGTTGTTAAATCTCCAACTACTTCAATATGAACTGCTTTTGTAGAAAAGCAAACAAATACTGCCAAATACGACTTTGTTGGAGCCTTTCCTCGAACTTTGTAGTGAGTCTTTATTGGACCACAGAAATCTACCCCAGAGTAATAGAATGGGCGAGAAGGCACTACTCTCTCTTTGGGTAGATTACCCATTAATTGGTCTATGGACTTGGGTTTTGCTCTAAAGCATTTCACACATCTGGAAAGAACTTTACGTGCTTCTATGCCTGCACTTAAGATCCAGTATTGTTGTCTGGAAATTGATATAAGTGTTCTGTGGGATGCATGTAAATATTCTTTGTGAGTATGTTCCAGCAACAGTGTTGTTATTATGTGATTTTTAGGCAGCAATATTTGATTTTTAGCTCCGATAGGAATTTTAGAATTTTTAAGTCTTCCTCCTACACGTATTAATTTTGTAGTTTCATCAAAATATGGACTTAATGAATTTATTTTAGAGTTAATGTTGAGAGGTTTGTCATGACTGAGTGCAACGTAATAGTCAGGGAATGCATTCATCTGAGTGAATCTCAAGATCCAAACTGTTCCGTTTTGAAGCTCTTCTACAGTCAACTCACCAGTGCTTTTATTCGTATATATGCGCCTTTTACAATTTATAAAAAACCTATAAATATATGCGAATATTTTTTGCAAAGTGTAGAATGAGTTTTTATGTCGTATAGAGGTAAAAAAGTTCATTTGTTGTGAGCTTAACAAAACAGTTTTTACCTTTCGAAGCCCAGGGACTTCGATGGGAGTTGTGTAATCCATTTTTATATTAAATGGTTCTTTCAAGAATTCCGGTCCTTCAAACCAAACTTTGGATTCGATTAAATCCAGCATCCCTTGTCCCCCTGATATAAGATCGCCCGGATTCACCTCCCCTATTACATAATTCCATTGCTTTAGTTCCGATATAGCTTGAATTTTCGCTACACGATTAGCAATGTATGTCTCCCAGGTATATGACGGTGATTTTACCCATGCCAATACTGTTGTGGAGTCAGTATAAAATTGAACTGTGTCAATTTTTTTAGGGATAGTGCGCATTATTTTTTGTGCTAATTCTACTAATAACACGGCCGCTTGTAATTCTAATCTAGCAATGCTTACTGTTTTTAAAGAAACAACACGAGATTTTGAACACAACAATTGAGTACAAATCTTGCCAGTTTTGTCAATGGATTTCAAATATATGCATGCTCCAAAAGCATTTAGACTGCTATCTGAAAATCCATGTACCTCAATTGTGTCCGCAGAATCAATTAAAGCGAATCGCGGTATGCTTAATTTTTGTATTTCTGAAAATTGAGATAAGTAGTTAAACCATTTTGAGGCTCTATCATTTGGCAAATTTTCATCCCAAGTATATTTTAATTTCCATAGTTCTTGAAGAAATATTTTACCGAGCAATATAACTGGTCCTAGAAGACCCAATGGATCAAAAAATCTAGCCAAATCAGCAAGGACGTCGCGTTTTGACAAGTTTTCATTGCTGGTAAATGGTTTAAAATTATACACGAATTTGAATTTGTCTAACGTTGGTTCCCAGATTAAACCAAGAATTTTAATTACCTCTGATTGGTAAATGGTTAACATTTTCTCCTTGTTTTCCTCAGGAATGTCCTTTAAAATAAGCGGATCGTTTGCACAAAATTTGGTGAGATCGAAATTACCCTGCTTTAATAAGGAAACAGTCTCCTCGAGTAGCATCTTGGCTTCATTGATGGAAGCTGCGCCTGTAAGGCAATCATCAACGTAAATGTTATTAAAATAGTCGCTGATGCTTTGGGATATGTATCCTGAAAGTCATTAGCTAACTTTACTAAACATCTTGTTGCTAAATAAGATGCGGGTGCCATTCCATATGTTACTGTGTTAAGTTGATAAGTTTTCAGTGGACTGTTAATGTCAGCCCTCCATAATATAAGTTGATAAGCCTTATCATTTGGGTTGATTAATATTTGTCTATACATTTTGCTTATATCCCCAGTAAATACATACTGCTGCAATCTGAAGTTGCAAATGACAGAAAATAAGTCAGATTGGACTGTTGGACCAACCATAAGGGCATCATTTAGTGAATGGCCCAAAGTGCTTTTTGCAGAAGCATCAAAAACTACCCGGAGTTTCGTTGAAGAACTCTCAGGTTTAAGCACACAGTGGTGTGGAAGGAAAAAATTTGATTTTGGTATGTCATTTTTTGACAATATTGGGCTCATATGACCTAAACGTTCATATTCGTTCATGAATTTTACATAGGACTCCTTTAGTTCATTGTTACGTTCAAGTTTTCTTTCCAATGAATAAAAACGCTTAGTGTCTACTTGACGAGAATTTCCTAGTAATTTAGTAGGATCGTGTTTAAAAGGAAGTCGAACTTCAAATTGAGCATTTGCTGTGGTGGTCACATTATTTTTAAAATGCTCTTCGCACTTGAATTCTTCTTCACTATATACCTTTGATTCGCCTTCAAAAGATTCACTTTCCCAAAATGATCGGACAAGTTTATCTAATGAACTTAGGGTCGGTTTTGTCACTTGATGACAGAATGATTTTGGAACTGTGTCCATGGCGCTACCTGATATTAGCCAACCTAATTTGCTGTTTCGCAAAATAGGAATATTTGCTGCAACTTTGAATTCTCCTGGTAACAGAAGATCAAAGAAAATTTCGGCACCAATCAACAAATCGATACGGTGCGAATCAATAGATCCTGGATCAGCAAGAATGATATTCGGAGGCAGTACCCAATTTCGTAAATTTGTATTAAAGGTTGCTTTGTAATCGCTTATTTTTGGCATGATGCTTGCCTCAATAGTTGACCTATATGAAGAGGTTCTTGATTCTATTGAGACGTCAATGATAAAATTGGAATGATCTTCTTTACCCCCGATTCCACTTATTGGAATATCCATTCTCCGCTTTTTACAGCCCAGCTGCTGAGCTATAGATGCTGTAATGAAATGTAATTGAGATCCAGAATCGAGCATAGCTCTGCATGGAATTCGCATACCATTTTCAGCTATGAGATTTACAATGGCGGTAGCAAGATGAACTTGGCGTCTTTGTGTGCTAACCCCTAATGAAGTATTACCCGATGAACCTGATGGGAGTTCATCCCCCCGACCAATAAGAAAAGTACACGACTTACCACTTAAGTGTTGCTTGGGTTCGGCTGCTTTAGAAGTCGTATAATGCAGCAAGGTGTTGTGTTTACCGCCGCAAGTTTTGCAATTTCTCAGCTGACACGCTGAAATAGGATGTCCTGCTTGAAGACAGTTGGTGCAGAGTTGAAGCCTTCGCACCCCCTGATTCCGTTCTTCTACTGAAAGATTGAGAAATTTTTTACAATTAAATATCTTATGATTAACTGACTTGCAAAATACACATAACTTAAAATTAACTTCCCTTGGCTTCTCGGTTACCGTCACCGCCACTTTCCTTTTGTCCTCTCGGCTCACAGCTTCTAGGGTCTGGAACCTTCCTTCTAAGAATTCTAGAAGCTGCTTCATTGTTGGACAGCTTCTCGGTGCATCAAGGGATTCTTCGAATAGCATTCTTGTGTCCTTGTCCATTCTTTCTGATAGCAAATGGACAAGTAGCGGGTCCCATCCTGTGGTGTCATAGCCAAGATTGTTAATGGCTTGCAACACTTCTTTGGTTGTATCATGCAGCCTTTTTAAACTTTTAGTGTTATCTACTACACTAGATTGTTGAAGCAGCCTGTTGAGCTGAGCGGTTAACAATAACCGTTTGTTGTTAAATCTATCCACCAGTGTTTTCCATGCCACCTCATAGTTGCTGTCCGTTGCATGAAAGTGTTGAATTAAACTGTGGGCATCTCCGGCGACGTTAGCTCTCAGAAAATAAAGCTTCTGAGCTGGTGAGATAGGTTGCTTGTGTACCATTTGTGTATATAAATCATAAAACTGTGGCCAATTGAGATAGCTTCCATCGAATTTTGGTATCTCTATTTTCGGCAGATTTATTGCTGCCGACTGCATTGAAGCATTGGTGGTTTCATTCAGTGCAGAAGCACTTGGTAGACATGATATTTTGAGATCGAGTTGTTCTTGGAGGTCAAAATACAGCTCTATGTCCACTGCATCTACACCGTCCCCAAGTCGTTGATATGCCGCTGTTAACTCCTCCCAATTACGCGTAAGAGTTTTTGTTTTGATGATATACTCTTGCGGAGAAATGTTTTTCAAATCCATGGAGCACTTGTTGAGAGATGCTTGATAAATTTTAGCAATCAATCGAAATTTATTTTCCATGGTCACAGGTGTTGTAGTTTTAGAATGAAGTCCTGCAGGGGACGATGCTGGTTGTCCTGCTTGGGACTTTTCTGATGGTTGTCCTGCTTGGGACGTATCCGACGTTGAAGGCCTTGCAATTGGCTGTTCTGCATTCGGTCCTGATGGTGGCTCCGTCTGCTCATCCTTCTGCTCAGCTTCGAGTCGACGCATTATGTCGTCTTTCATAATTGTGTATATTTTGTTTATTTGGTCAAAATACTCGTTGGTGAAATACTCATGATCCTGAACGTCCGGATGATTGTCTCTGATTTCGCTGTCTGCGTTATCAAATTTTTCCCAAAGTTCGTCCAGGGTTTTCCACCTTTGTTGAAGATATATCAAGGTTTTTCTCGCAGCACCATCTTTTCCATAGTTCCTGGCGAGAACGACTATCTCCTTGCCAATTTTTTCTTGGTGATCGGCGAGTTGCTCCATCGATAATGTCATGTTTATGATTATATATTTTTTTTTTTTTTTTATTTTAAATTCACTTCACTAACAACAACACACTAAGAACTGATATGTAGTTCGTTTTATTTTATTTTTTTTTTTTTTTATAGTTTGTTTTACAGGCCACTAAACTCTTTTTAGTTATGTCCTGTCACGGTCGCCAGTGTTTATTTCAAAATGTATTTTATTTTGTTTTCAAATGTTTATTCAATGTTTATTTCAAAATGTATTTTATTTTGTTTTCAAAATTCTTTATCTTAAGAAATGTAAAAATGTTAATGGATTGTGTTTAAACAACAACAACAACAACAACAACAACAACAACAACAACAACAACAACAACAACAACAACAACAACAACAACAACAACAACAACAACAACAACAACAACAACAACAACAACAACAACAACAACAACAACAACAACAACAACAACAACAACAACAACAACAACAACAACAACAACAACAACAACAACAACAACAACAACAACAACAACAACAACAACAACAACAACAACAACAACAACAACAACAACAACAACAACAACAACAACAACAACAACAACAACAACAACAACAACAACAACAACAACAACAACAACAACAACAACAACAACAACAACAACAACAACAACAACAACAACAACAACAACAACAACAACAACAACAACAACAACAACAACAACAACAACAACAACAACAACAACAACAACAACAACAACAACAACAACAACAACAACAACAACAACAACAACAACAACAACAACAACAACAACAACAACAACAACAACAACAACAACAACAACAACAACAACAACAACAACAACAACAACAACAACAACAACAACAACAACAACAACAACAACAACAACAACAACAACAACAACAACAACAACAACAACAACAACAACAACAACAACAACAACAACAACAACAACAACAACAACAACAACAACAACAACAACAACAACAACAACAACAACAACAACAACAACAACAACAACAACAACAACAACAACAACAACAACAACAACAACAACAACAACAACAACAACAACAACAACAACAACAACAACAACAACAACAACAACAACAACAACAACAACAACAACAACAACAACAACAACAACAACAACAACAACAACAACAACAACAACAACAACAACAACAACAACAACAACAACAACAACAACAACAACAACAACAACAACAACAACAACAACAACAACAACAACAACAACAACAACAACAACAACAACAACAACAACAACAACAACAACAACAACAACAACAACAACAACAACAACAACAACAACAACAACAACAACAACAACAACAACAACAACAACAACAACAACAACAACAACAACAACAACAACAACAACAACAACAACAACAACAACAACAACAACAACAACAACAACAACAACAACAACAACAACAACAACAACAACAACAACAACAACAACAACAACAACAACAACAACAACAACAACAACAACAACAACAACAACAACAACAACAACAACAACAACAACAACAACAACAACAACAACAACAACAACAACAACAACAACAACAACAACAACAACAACAACAACAACAACAACAACAACAACAACAACAACAACAACAACAACAACAACAACAACAACAACAACAACAACAACAACAACAACAACAACAACAACAACAACAACAACAACAACAACAACAACAACAACAACAACAACAACAACAACAACAACAACAACAACAACAACAACAACAACAACAACAACAACAACAACAACAACAACAACAACAACAACAACAACAACAACAACAACAACAACAACAACAACAACAACAACAACAACAACAACAACAACAACAACAACAACAACAACAACAACAACAACAACAACAACAACAACAACAACAACAACAACAACAACAACAACAACAACAACAACAACAACAACAACAACAACAACAACAACAACAACAACAACAACAACAACAACAACAACAACAACAACAACAACAACAACAACAACAACAACAACAACAACAACAACAACAACAACAACAACAACAACAACAACAACAACAACAACAACAACAACAACAACAACAACAACAACAACAACAACAACAACAACAACAACAACAACAACAACAACAACAACAACAACAACAACAACAACAACAACAACAACAACAACAACAACAACAACAACAACAACAACAACAACAACAACAACAACAACAACAACAACAACAACAACAACAACAACAACAACAACAACAACAACAACAACAACAACAACAACAACAACAACAACAACAACAACAACAACAACAACAACAACAACAACAACAACAACAACAACAACAACAACAACAACAACAACAACAACAACAACAACAACAACAACAACAACAACAACAACAACAACAACAACAACAACAACAACAACAACAACAACAACAACAACAACAACAACAACAACAACAACAACAACAACAACAACAACAACAACAACAACAACAACAACAACAACAACAACAACAACAACAACAACAACAACAACAACAACAACAACAACAACAACAACAACAACAACAACAACAACAACAACAACAACAACAACAACAACAACAACAACAACAACAACAACAACAACAACAACAACAACAACAACAACAACAACAACAACAACAACAACAACAACAACAACAACAACAACAACAACAACAACAACAACAACAACAACAACAACAACAACAACAACAACAACAACAACAACAACAACAACAACAACAACAACAACAACAACAACAACAACAACAACAACAACAACAACAACAACAACAACAACAACAACAACAACAACAACAACAACAACAACAACAACAACAACAACAACAACAACAACAACAACAACAACAACAACAACAACAACAACAACAACAACAACAACAACAACAACAACAACAACAACAACAACAACAACAACAACAACAACAACAACAACAACAACAACAACAACAACAACAACAACAACAACAACAACAACAACAACAACAACAACAACAACAACAACAACAACAACAACAACAACAACAACAACAACAACAACAACAACAACAACAACAACAACAACAACAACAACAACAACAACAACAACAACAACAACAACAACAACAACAACAACAACAACAACAACAACAACAACAACAACAACAACAACAACAACAACAACAACAACAACAACAACAACAACAACAACAACAACAACAACAACAACAACAACAACAACAACAACAACAACAACAACAACAACAACAACAACAACAACAACAACAACAACAACAACAACAACAACAACAACAACAACAACAACAACAACAACAACAACAACAACAACAACAACAACAACAACAACAACAACAACAACAACAACAACAACAACAACAACAACAACAACAACAACAACAACAACAACAACAACAACAACAACAACAACAACAACAACAACAACAACAACAACAACAACAACAACAA
The DNA here is from genome assembly GCA_951217065.1 of Baccha elongata. Classification (NCBI taxonomy): domain Eukaryota; kingdom Metazoa; phylum Arthropoda; class Insecta; order Diptera; family Syrphidae; genus Baccha; species Baccha elongata. The sequence goes on along the minus strand of CATNUY010000213.1, from coordinate 77,189 downwards.
CAACAACAACAACAACAACAACAACAACAACAACAACAACAACAACAACAACAACAACAACAACAACAACAACAACAACAACAACAACAACAACAACAACAACAACAACAACAACAACAACAACAACAACAACAACAACAACAACAACAACAACAACAACAACAACAACAACAACAACAACAACAACAACAACAACAACAACAACAACAACAACAACAACAACAACAACAACAACAACAACAACAACAACAACAACAACAACAACAACAACAACAACAACAACAACAACAACAACAACAACAACAACAACAACAACAACAACAACAACAACAACAACAACAACAACAACAACAACAACAACAACAACAACAACAACAACAACAACAACAACAACAACAACAACAACAACAACAACAACAACAACAACAACAACAACAACAACAACAACAACAACAACAACAACAACAACAACAACAACAACAACAACAACAACAACAACAACAACAACAACAACAACAACAACAACAACAACAACAACAACAACAACAACAACAACAACAACAACAACAACAACAACAACAACAACAACAACAACAACAACAACAACAACAACAACAACAACAACAACAACAACAACAACAACAACAACAACAACAACAACAACAACAACAACAACAACAACAACAACAACAACAACAACAACAACAACAACAACAACAACAACAACAACAACAACAACAACAACAACAACAACAACAACAACAACAACAACAACAACAACAACAACAACAACAACAACAACAACAACAACAACAACAACAACAACAACAACAACAACAACAACAACAACAACAACAACAACAACAACAACAACAACAACAACAACAACAACAACAACAACAACAACAACAACAACAACAACAACAACAACAACAACAACAACAACAACAACAACAACAACAACAACAACAACAACAACAACAACAACAACAACAACAACAACAACAACAACAACAACAACAACAACAACAACAACAACAACAACAACAACAACAACAACAACAACAACAACAACAACAACAACAACAACAACAACAACAACAACAACAACAACAACAACAACAACAACAACAACAACAACAACAACAACAACAACAACAACAACAACAACAACAACAACAACAACAACAACAACAACAACAACAACAACAACAACAACAACAACAACAACAACAACAACAACAACAACAACAACAACAACAACAACAACAACAACAACAACAACAACAACAACAACAACAACAACAACAACAACAACAACAACAACAACAACAACAACAACAACAACAACAACAACAACAACAACAACAACAACAACAACAACAACAACAACAACAACAACAACAACAACAACAACAACAACAACAACAACAACAACAACAACAACAACAACAACAACAACAACAACAACAACAACAACAACAACAACAACAATAACAATAACAATAACAATAACAATAACAATAACAATAACAATAACAATAACAATAACAATAACAATAACAATAACAATAACAATAACAATAACAATAACAATAACAATAACAATAACAATAACAATAACAATAACAATAACAATAACAATAACAATAACAATAACAATAACAATAACAATAACAATAACAATAACAATAACAATAACAATAACAATAACAATAACAATAACAATAACAATAACAATAACAATAACAATAACAATAACAATAACAATAACAATAACAATAACAATAACAATAACAATAACAATAACAATAACAATAACAATAACAATAACAATAACAATAACAATAACAATAACAATAACAATAACAATAACAATAACAATAACAATAACAATAACAATAACAATAACAATAACAATAACAATAACAATAACAATAACAATAACAATAACAATAACAATAACAATAACAATAACAATAACAATAACAATAACAATAACAATAACAATAACAATAACAATAACAATAACAATAACAATAACAATAACAATAACAATAACAATAACAATAACAATAACAATAACAATAACAATAACAATAACAATAACAATAACAATAACAATAACAATAACAATAACAATAACAATAACAATAACAATAACAATAACAATAACAATAACAATAACAATAACAATAACAATAACAATAACAATAACAATAACAATAACAATAACAATAACAATAACAATAACAATAACAATAACAATAACAATAACAATAACAATAACAATAACAATAACAATAACAATAACAATAACAATAACAATAACAATAACAATAACAATAACAATAACAATAACAATAACAATAACAATAACAATAACAATAACAATAACAATAACAATAACAATAACAATAACAATAACAATAACAATAACAATAACAATAACAATAACAATAACAATAACAATAACAATAACAATAACAATAACAATAACAATAACAATAACAATAACAATAACAATAACAATAACAATAACAATAACAATAACAATAACAATAACAATAACAATAACAATAACAATAACAATAACAATAACAATAACAATAACAATAACAATAACAATAACAATAACAATAACAATAACAATAACAATAACAATAACAATAACAATAACAATAACAATAACAATAACAATAACAATAACAATAACAATAACAATAACAATAACAATAACAATAACAATAACAATAACAATAACAATAACAATAACAATAACAATAACAATAACAATAACAATAACAATAACAATAACAATAACAATAACAATAACAATAACAATAACAATAACAATAACAATAACAATAACAATAACAATAACAATAACAATAACAATAACAATAACAATAACAATAACAATAACAATAACAATAACAATAACAATAACAATAACAATAACAATAACAATAACAATAACAATAACAATAACAATAACAATAACAATAACAATAACAATAACAATAACAATAACAATAACAATAACAATAACAATAACAATAACAATAACAATAACAATAACAATAACAATAACAATAACAATAACAATAACAATAACAATAACAATAACAATAACAATAACAATAACAATAACAATAACAATAACAATAACAATAACAATAACAATAACAATAACAATAACAATAACAATAACAATAACAATAACAATAACAATAACAATAACAATAACAATAACAATAACAATAACAATAACAATAACAATAACAATAACAATAACAATAACAATAACAATAACAATAACAATAACAATAACAATAACAATAACAATAACAATAACAATAACAATAACAATAACAATAACAATAACAATAACAATAACAATAACAATAACAATAACAATAACAATAACAATAACAATAACAATAACAATAACAATAACAATAACAATAACAAAAACAATAACAATAACAATGTCGCGACATTGAACTCGGAGAGACGATCCCGTTCGAATGTCGATGAACTGAAATGAATGCATGGGAAATAGCCTGGTCAGCAGTTTGATTGGTCAGGCAGCTAACTACGAATAGGTGAACGCATAACTGCATCGACTGCATATGCATGAACGGATATTTGATATACGACGACCAACGATATGGGAAATAGCCTGGTCAGCAGTTTGATTGGCCAGGCAGCTAACTACTAGGTGGGTTAGGCAGTTAGTCTTTTGGTGACCGCAATATAGTAAAGTTGATATTAATAAACTTGTATCATTTAGAAAGTAATCTATCTCGTTTTATTTTATAAGTACGAACCGTTGGGCCAGCCTCCGGGCTGGCGTTCGATATTTTTTTAAGATATGCCTTCCGCAAATCATTAAGTGGCGCCCGAGCAGGGACCGGCTGCAAAACGGTATCCTTTTCGCTTAAGGATTGTTAACAAGCCCAATACGCTCCTTAAGGAGTGCAAGTCGCTGTTCACATGGGAACACAGTTGACCATTTTGAGGCCAATGTCACGAAATTCCGCATACACATGGGAACATGTGGATATCCTGATAGGCTAAAGGATACGACGGTGATGGTCGATCGTGCCATTAGTACGTTGCTTGCAAACTAAACGGGATTAACACGACACCTCCCACGCACGCCGGTTTCCGTTTGAGAACCATCGCGATTAAAATAAAAAAGAAATTAATTATTTTTGTAATACGCAGATACGATTGGAAAACTGAACTATCAAAAAAGAATACTTAAATTAAGAACAATGATGCTTAAATTGTGAGTGAGCAACTTGAAAATACGTTAATTAAAAAAAGAAAAAAAACTTTATGCTGGTGCAGCAATTCAAAGAAAATAATAATTGTAATATTTGTGAAATTGTGAAAAAAATAGTTTAAGAAAACTATCAAGAATAAATCTTTTCTTTATTAAGTTGTATTGTTGAAATTTTGTGCAAAAAAAGAAATCGCAAAAATTTATAAAAGTTAATAAGTTCAAAAAAATAATATTTGTGAAATTGTGAAAAAAATAGTTTAAGAAAACTATCAAGAATAAATCTTTTCTTTATTAAGTTGTATTGTTGAAATTTTGTGCAAAAAAAAGAAATCGCAAAAATTTATAAAAGTTAATAAGTTCAAAAAAAATAATAATTAAAAGAAATGGATGAGATAAAAAAATCCATACAAGATTTGACCGGCGGATTTAATCAATTATACGATCAAATTAAAAAAGTCGAAAATAGGCTGGTGGCGCTCGAACAAAATTCTGCTAGTGCTAGTGTCAGTGAAAGTGCATCTGGTTTTAGTGTTAGTCCATCTGAAGCTCCTTTAGTATCTCCTAAAAATGAGGCGGAACTCAAGGAAATCAGTAAGCTTCCGGACAATGTAAAAGAACTGCAAGTGTTCGATGGGAATCCGACACAATATGTGTCATGGATTCACAACGTGGAGTCGATTTTGAAAGACTTCAAAATCGTCAGAGGTAAGCCAATATATAGAGCAATTTTACAGCATGTCAGACAAAAGATCCGTGGGAATGCGGATACGGCGTTGATCTCGTATAATATCTTCGAAGACGACTGGAACGCCATCAAAAGATGCTTATCTCTGCACTATGCGGATAAAAGGGATATACGGACCCTTGAGCACCAATTGGGTCAGCTGTCCCAGAAGGGGACAAAGATTGATGAGTTTTACGCAACCGTAAACCATCAATTTTCTCTTATTATAAATAAGATTAAGACCGAGACCTATTCACAGGAGACTGTGAACGCACTGATTGAAACTTATCGCAATCGTGCGTTAGATGTTTTTGTGCGTGGGTTGTCTGGGGACATTTCTCGTATGCTGATCATACAAAAACCCAAGACCTTACCCGAAGCCTACACGGCTTGTCTAGAAATTCAAAATCTTAACTTCAGGAGCAATACAATACACAACCCCAACGCTCCTAACACAATAACGGCTCCAGTAAATCAGTCTTTCAGATCAAACAATTTCAAGCCCAATGTGCCGCCAAGAAAGTTTATTCATCCTGGGTCTTCCCAAAATTATAGAAACGATAATCCTCCACCAAGGCCGACTGCTCCCAAGCCCCATGAAAAAATGGAGCTGGGTTCTGTGCAAACGAGGCAGGTTGACTATATCAACCGTCCTCGTTATGGTAACCCATTCAAAAGGGGTGCCAGATCGGAAGGCTATCGCCACAATAAATATAACAATAAGCAGCAAAGATTATACCACACCGAAATGGTATATCAGCCCGAGAGCTACGCTGATGAATATCAGCATCAGCCATCCTCAGAAAATTCTGATGTGGCGTATGAATCCGATGGGTACGCTGATGAATATCAGCAAACAGCCTCAGAAAATGTCGAGGAAGCTGTTGAGGATACCATAAATTTTATGACGGGCGCCTCTCCAGCGTTCCATATATAGAGTACATAACTCAAGGGGGCTCCAGATTAAAATTCCTCATTGATACTGGTGCCAATAAAAATTTCATAAAAAAATCAATAGACCAAAACACCACAAAATTAGCGAAACCATTTTCCGTGCGTTGTGCTGCTGGAAATATTAAAGTTAACGAAAAAATTTCTGGTAAGTTTTTCGAAAAAATAGGCAATAATACAATTTTAACATTTTACGTCCTTCCCGGTTTGGTGTCGTTCGACGGAATTATCGGTGATGACTCATTAAAGGAGTTGGAAGCGGTAATTGACCGTAAAGAAAACACTCTCTCTCTTAAACCCGGTATTATTATTCCTCTGAAGGCTAGAGTCTCTGCTCAGATAAATCCTGTTCTCGATGAAACTCTTTCCGAAAGTCTCAGAACAAAAATTCGAGAAATGGTTAGTAAATACAAACCAATTTTTGGACCAATCGACACAAATGAGGTAATCAGAACAAACGTTAAAGCAGAAATAAGAACTAGTACAGACGAACCCGTGTACGCTAAAAGTTACCCATACCCTGCGTGTATGAGAGAAGTCGTTGAAAAGGAGATAAAAAGCTTACTTGAGGAAGGAACAATTCGTCCTTCTAAGAGCCCGTACAACTCTCCTATATGGGTTGTACCGAAAAAGCCTAAGCCATCCGGCGAAAAGCAATATCGGGTTGTCATAGACTATAAACGCCTTAACGGCATCACGATTGCAGATACCTATCCGATTCCCGACATCAATTCAACATTGGCAAGCCTTGGCAAAGCCATGTACTTCACAACTCTTGATCTTACTTCTGGCTTTCATCAAATCCCGATTAAACCTACCGATATAGCCAAAACGGCATTTTCAACTATGAATGGCAAGTATGAATTCCTAAGATTGCCATTTGGACTTAGAAACGCCCCAGCGATCTTCCAAAGGATGATCGATGACGTCCTTAAAGAATTTATCGGAAAAATCTGTTATGTCTACATTGACAACATAATTGTTTTTGGCCAAAATGAGGAGGAACACCTCAAGAATATTGACACTATATTTGAACGACTCCGGACAGTGAATCTGAAGGTAAATCTGGAAAAAACACAATTCATGAAAACTCAAGTAGAATTTCTCGGCTATGTAATTACTCCTCACGGCATACAGCCCGACCCAAGCAAAGTATCGGCCATACAAGCCATCTCACCTCCTGAGACTCTTAAAGACTTAAAAAGCTTCCTGGGACTTACGTCCTATTATAGAAAATTCATACGCGATTACGCAAAAGTGGCGAAGCCTTTGACCATTTTGACTAGAGGAGAACATGCCCAGGTTAGGGCTAACGAATCTAAGCGTATCTCGATAAATCTGAACAACGAAGCGTTACAAGCCTTTAAAGATTTAAAAATTTTGTTGACATCATCTGAGGTGCTTGCCTTTCCGGACTTTGAAAAAACATTTAACCTTACAACAGATGCATCCAACTTTGCTATAGGTGCTGTCCTTTCTCAAGGCGAATGGGGGAAGGATCGCCCAATAGCCTACATCTCAAAATCCCTTAGTAAAACTGAAGAGGCATATGCCACAAATGAAAAAGAAATGTTGGCGATCGTGTGGGCACTTGACAATCTCCGCTCATATCTCTATGGTGCAAGAAAGATTCGTATATATACAGACCATCAGCCATTAACTTTTTCATTGGGAAACAAAAACCACAATGCTAAGTTGAAACGCTGGAAGGCTCGTATAGAGGAGTACAACTGCGAACTTATCTACAAACCTGGAAAATCAAAATCAAAATCAAATAGTCGCAGATGCTCTGTCAAGGTTAAAAACTGAAGTAAATCACTTGACCGACTCAGAACGCACTGAGACGGCATCAAGTGAGATTTTAACTGATAACGAATCAACCGAAACTGCAATAGAGAACTGTAGTAGTGATGCTGCCACTGTTGATGCAGATGGGCCCGTGAACGATAATACTACTGAAACAGCTGAAGAAGCTCGATCGTCAAGTTCAACTGTTCATAGTGCCGATCAAGATGGTACAGATCTTATCCCACACGTGGAAGCCCCAATCAATGTTTTTCGTAATCAGATTATTGTCAAAGTGGGACGGGGACTAGAAGCCCAAGAAGAGCCTCATCCAGGTTACTTCCGTTACTACATAGCTATTTCGGACCCAAATAGAGAAAATTTAACGGCTTTATTAAAACAAAAACTAAATCCAAATGTTGTAAACGGGATTAAAATACCCGAAAATTGTTTGACCTTATTACAGGAAATTTACTTAGATAACTTTACAAGATATAAACTTAGAATCACTCAAAGAGTAGTTGAAGACGTACGAAACGAAAACAGAATTTGCGAACTGATCATGAGTGAACACAAACGAGCTCATAGAAATCCTCGTGAGAATAAGGAGCAATTGTTGGAGAAATATTATTTCCCACGGATGAACAGTTTGGTAAAAAAATACACCAAAACATGCGATGTCTGTAACATCAATAAATATGATAGACATCCGATTCATCCGGAATTCCAACCAACTCCTGTTCCTTCTTATCCTTGTCAAATTCTTCATTTAGACATAGTCGAAATACAAAATGAAAAGTTCATTAGCTGTATTGATAAATTTTCAAAATTTGGTAAACTGTTCCACATCAAGAACAGATCCGTCTTACACCTCCGAGAGAAGATCATCAAAATTCTTTATTACTTTACAGCACCTGAAATGTTGGTCACAGACAATGAGAGTAGTTTTCTCAGCCCTATCATAATCAATTTCATTAAAATGTTAGGCATAAAATTATATAACACACCAGTGTGCCGATCTGAAGTCAATGGTCAAGTCGAAAGATTTCATTCGACAATATTAGAAATCTTCCGATGCCTCAAGCAAGAGCATAAAGACCTTCGACTTAAAGAATTAATTAGCATAGCAGTGGACAGGTATAATAGAACCATCCATTCTGTTACTAAGCGCAAGCCCAGCGACATTTTTTTCGAAAGAAGTCAGAAAATTAATTACCAAAATCTAATCGATTTCCGCACCAAAGTCAACAAACAACTAAAATGTCAAATTCATAAAAAACAAAGAGAAACAATTCTCCATAGAAACAAAAAAAGAACACAGCCTAAAAATTATAAAAAAGGCGAAATTATTTATACAGCCACTAAAGGCATAAAAGCAAAAAATAAGCCTCTTTTCCGAAAGGAAATAGTGGCAAAGAATAATAAAGTAACTGTCACAACATCAACTGGCAGAAGGGTACATAAAACCCACATTAAAAACCTAAATCATTAAAAAAAAAAAAAAAAAAAAAGGATAATATATCCTTAAATATATTGTACATCTATACCGTATTTCAAAATGCTTTTATAAATTATTTTAATCACAAATTTATTATAAAAAAAAGAGCTTTCTTGTTATGTATCTTAATATTCTCACTTGCATTGTAATTGCATTATAAATTATAACTATATGTAAAATGTATTCCAAACCTTTTTTTACTTTTGTAACAGAAAAATCTTTTCTCCAAATTAACATTAATAATATACATTTTAATTAAGATGTCTTTATACGAATGATTAAATTACAGACTTACCTGCTTAACCTGCCTAACAAGAGTCCAAAGCCTACAACTATTTCCATACATACTTGTTTCGATTAAAGAGAGTAAAGCCTGGATAATCAACGGCAACTTTAACCTCATCCATGTCATCGACCTGGGTCAATTTAAGCGTCAACTAGATGAGCTGACTGACTCCATTAAGAAAAACTTCAGGGATCTAGACAGGAAGCAGCTGGTAAGCTTTCATCTAACTCAAATAACGGATCGCATCCAGCTACTGAAAGCCAAGCCACTGCGAAAACCAAGGTCCATTGAATGGATTGGCTCAGCACTGAAATGGGTTGCAGGAAATCCAGATGCGCCAGATTGGAACAAAATCTTACAAAGCCAACAAGAAATTGTGGAAAATAATAACCAACAGTACAAACTGAATGAAAAGGTCTCACACGTTATAGAAGACATGACAAGAAAAATCAACTGGGTCATCGACAATTCGAATCACGAAATAATGGTGGCCGATATCCAAAAGTTTGAACAGGACATCATTCATCAGGTCCTACTTATCAAAGAAGAGGTAAACGAAATCGTAAGAGCTTGTCAGATGGCAAAAAGTGGTATTATCAACACAAACTTACTGAACCATGATGAGACTAATATGCTGATAAACGAGTTTGAGACACTGCCTTATGAAAATGAAGTTGAAGCAATCGAATTTGGAACTCCGTCAGTCTATGCGAACAATTCAATGCTCCTGTATGTGCTGTCAATACCGAAGGTGAGAAAGGACGATTATAACATGCTCGTTGTTAGACCTACAATCCTGAATGGGAAACAGGTGAATGTCGAGTTCAGCAAAGTCTTAGTCAACCAGGAAGAAACCTACGGGATTCTGGCTAGCTGTCTTTTTATAAACAATTCTACTGTCTGCAAGGAAGAAGCCCTTAAAAAAATACCTGAAGATCACTGCATAGCAAAGCTACTGAAGGGAGGTCATGTAGCATGTACTTACCGTACTAACACCAATGAAATCATCGAACTCATCCGAGAGGACACAATCTTCCTGACAAACTTTCATGGTGAACTTTTATCAAAAAACTCAAACCAAAACCTGTCGGGGACCTTTATTGTGCGATTCAATAATGAAACCATCCATATTAAGAACAGGACATTTACAAGTTCAAGCGTTACTACTCTACAAGCTCTACCACCGATCATGACGAACATCACAAGTGAAGGACACAAAGTAGATTTGCAGTTTGTCCATAGCCTCAGTCTCCAAAATATAGAACGTCTTGGGAACCTCACAAATAAGGTACGGATATCCACGGTTTCAGACGCCATCATACTCCTGTTAATCATCTCCTTCGCATATGTCATATGGCGGAAAATCGGGAGGAAGCTAAATCTCCCAAGAATAGAATTACCGCAAGAAACCGCAACCAAAAATTAGAAGGACACTTGGGTCACCTAAAATGCTGACGGCACTGATCTACGGGACGTAGATTTTCGAAGGGTGAAAAGTTAACACACGCCAGCGACATTGACCTCGGAAAGACGATCCCGTTCGAATGTCGATGAACTGAAATGAATGCATGGGAAATAGCCTGGTCAGCAGTTTGATTGGCCAGGCAGCTAACTACGAATAGGTGAACGCATAACTGCATCGACTGCATATGCATGAATGGATATTTGATATACGACGACCAACGATATGGGAAATAGCCTGGTCAGCAGTTTGATTGGCCAGGCAGCTAACTACGAATAGGTGGGTTAGGCAGTTAGTCTTTTGGTGACCGCAATATAGTAAAGTTGATATTAATAAACTTGTATCATTTAGAAAGTAATCTATCTCGTTTTATTTTATAAGTACGAACCGTTGGGCCAGCCTCCGGGCTGGCGTTCGATATTTTTTTAAGATATGCCTTCCGCAAATCATTAAAATAACAATAACAATAACAATAACAATAACAATAACAATAACAATAACAATAACAATAACAATAACAATAACAATAACAATAACAATAACAATAACAATTACAATAACAATAACAATAACAATAACAATAACAATAACAATAACAATAACAATAACAATAACAATAACAATAACAATAACAATAACAATAACAATAACAATAACAATAACAATAACAATAACAATAACAATAACAATAACAATAACAATAACAATAACAATAACAATAACAATAACAATAACAATAACAATAACAATAACAATAACAATAACAATAACAATAACAATAACAATAACAATAACAATAACAATAACAATAACAATAACAATAACAATAACAATAACAATAACAATAACAATAACAATAACAATAACAATAACAATAACAATAACAATAACAATAACAATAACAATAACAATAACAATAACAATAACAATAACAATAACAATAACAATAACAATAACAATAACAATAACAATAACAATAACAATAACAATAACAATAACAATAACAATAACAATAACAATAACAATAACAATAACAATAACAATAACAATAACAATAACAATAACAATAACAATAACAATAACAATAACAATAACAATAACAATAACAATAACAATAACAATAACAATAACAATAACAATAACAATAACAATAACAATAACAATAACAATAACAATAACAATAACAATAACAATAACAATAACAATAACAATAACAATAACAATAACAATAACAATAACAATAACAATAACAATAACAATAACAATAACAATAACAATAACAATAACAATAACAATAACAATAACAATAACAATAACAATAACAATAACAATAACAATAACAATAACAATAACAATAACAATAACAATAACAATAACAATAACAATAACAATAACAATAACAATAACAATAACAATAACAATAACAATAACAATAACAATAACAATAACAATAACAATAACAATAACAATAACAATAACAATAACAATAACAATAACAATAACAATAACAATAACAATAACAATAACAATAACAATAACAATAACAATAACAATAACAATAACAATAACAATAACAATAACAATAACAATAACAATAACAATAACAATAACAATAACAATAACAATAACAATAACAATAACAATAACAATAACAATAACAATAACAATAACAATAACAATAACAATAACAATAACAATAACAATAACAATAACAATAACAATAACAATAACAATAACAATAACAATAACAATAACAATAACAATAACAATAACAATAACAATAACAATAACAATAACAATAACAATAACAATAACAATAACAATAACAATAACAATAACAATAACAATAACAATAACAATAACAATAACAATAACAATAACAATAACAATAACAATAACAATAACAATAACAATAACAATAACAATAACAATAACAATAACAATAACAATAACAATAACAATAACAATAACAATAACAATAACAATAACAATAACAATAACAATAACAATAACAATAACAATAACAATAACAATAACAATAACAATAACAATAACAATAACAATAACAATAACAATAACAATAACAATAACAATAACAATAACAATAACAATAACAATAACAATAACAATAACAATAACAATAACAATAACAATAACAATAACAATAACAATAACAATAACAATAACAATAACAATAACAATAACAATAACAATAACAATAACAATAACAATAACAATAACAATAACAATAACAATAACAATAACAATAACAATAACAATAACAATAACAATAACAATAACAATAACAATAACAATAACAATAACAATAACAATAACAATAACAATAACAATAACAATAACAATAACAATAACAATAACAATAACAATAACAATAACAATAACAATAACAATAACAATAACAATAACAATAACAATAACAATAACAATAACAATAACAATAACAATAACAATAACAATAACAATAACAATAACAATAACAATAACAATAACAATAACAATAACAATAACAATAACAATAACAATAACAATAACAATAACAATAACAATAACAATAACAATAACAATAACAATAACAATAACAATAACAATAACAATAACAATAACAATAACAATAACAATAACAATAACAATAACAATAACAATAACAATAACAATAACAATAACAATAACAATAACAATAACAATAACAATAACAATAACAATAACAATAACAATAACAATAACAATAACAATAACAATAACAATAACAATAACAATAACAATAACAATAACAATAACAATAACAATAACAATAACAATAACAATAACAATAACAATAACAATAACAATAACAATAACAATAACAATAACAATAACAATAACAATAACAATAACAATAACAATAACAATAACAATAACAATAACAATAACAATAACAATAACAATAACAATAACAATAACAATAACAATAACAATAACAATAACAATAACAATAACAATAACAATAACAATAACAATAACAATAACAATAACAATAACAATAACAATAACAATAACAATAACAATAACAATAACAATAACAATAACAATAACAATAACAATAACAATAACAATAACAATAACAATAACAATAACAATAACAATAACAATAACAATAACAATAACAATAACAATAACAATAACAATAACAATAACAATAACAATAACAATAACAATAACAATAACAATAACAATAACAATAACAATAACAATAACAATAACAATAACAATAACAATAACAATAACAATAACAATAACAATAACAATAACAATAACAATAACAATAACAATAACAATAACAATAACAATAACAATAACAATAACAATAACAATAACAATAACAATAACAATAACAATAACAATAACAATAACAATAACAATAACAATAACAATAACAATAACAATAACAATAACAATAACAATAACAATAACAATAACAATAACAATAACAATAACAATAACAATAACAATAACAATAACAATAACAATAACAATAACAATAACAATAACAATAACAATAACAATAACAATAACAATAACAATAACAATAACAATAACAATAACAATAACAATAACAATAACAATAACAATAACAATAACAATAACAATAACAATAACAATAACAATAACAATAACAATAACAATAACAATAACAATAACAATAACAATAACAATAACAATAACAATAACAATAACAATAACAATAACAATAACAATAACAATAACAATAACAATAACAATAACAATAACAATAACAATAACAATAACAATAACAATAACAATAACAATAACAATAACAATAACAATAACAATAACAATAACAATAACAATAACAATAACAATAACAATAACAATAACAATAACAATAACAATAACAATAACAATAACAATAACAATAACAATAACAATAACAATAACAATAACAATAACAATAACAATAACAATAACAATAACAATAACAATAACAATAACAATAACAATAACAATAACAATAACAATAACAATAACAATAACAATAACAATAACAATAACAATAACAATAACAATAACAATAACAATAACAATAACAATAACAATAACAATAACAATAACAATAACAATAACAATAACAATAACAATAACAATAACAATAACAATAACAATAACAATAACAATAACAATAACAATAACAATAACAATAACAATAACAATAACAATAACAATAACAATAACAATAACAATAACAATAACAATAACAATAACAATAACAATAACAATAACAATAACAATAACAATAACAATAACAATAACAATAACAATAACAATAACAATAACAATAACAATAACAATAACAATAACAATAACAATAACAATAACAATAACAATAACAATAACAATAACAATAACAATAACAATAACAATAACAATAACAATAACAATAACAATAACAATAACAATAACAATAACAATAACAATAACAATAACAATAACAATAACAATAACAATAACAATAACAATAACAATAACAATAACAATAACAATAACAATAACAATAACAATAACAATAACAATAACAATAACAATAACAATAACAATAACAATAACAATAACAATAACAATAACAATAACAATAACAATAACAATAACAATAACAATAACAATAACAATAACAATAACAATAACAATAACAATAACAATAACAATAACAATAACAATAACAATAACAATAACAATAACAATAACAATAACAATAACAATAACAATAACAATAACAATAACAATAACAATAACAATAACAATAACAATAACAATAACAATAACAATAACAATAACAATAACAATAACAATAACAATAACAATAACAATAACAATAACAATAACAATAACAATAACAATAACAATAACAATAACAATAACAATAACAATAACAATAACAATAACAATAACAATAACAATAACAATAACAATAACAATAACAATAACAATAACAATAACAATAACAATAACAATAACAATAACAATAACAATAACAATAACAATAACAATAACAATAACAATAACAATAACAATAACAATAACAATAACAATAACAATAACAATAACAATAACAATAACAATAACAATAACAATAACAATAACAATAACAATAACAATAACAATAACAATAACAATAACAATAACAATAACAATAACAATAACAATAACAATAACAATAACAATAACAATAACAATAACAATAACAATAACAATAACAATAACAATAACAATAACAATAACAATAACAATAACAATAACAATAACAATAACAATAACAATAACAATAACAATAACAATAACAATAACAATAACAATAACAATAACAATAACAATAACAATAACAATAACAATAACAATAACAATAACAATAACAATAACAATAACAATAACAATAACAATAACAATAACAATAACAATAACAATAACAATAACAATAACAATAACAATAACAATAACAATAACAATAACAATAACAATAACAATAACAATAACAATAACAATAACAATAACAATAACAATAACAATAACAATAACAATAACAATAACAATAACAATAACAATAACAATAACAATAACAATAACAATAACAATAACAATAACAATAACAATAACAATAACAATAACAATAACAATAACAATAACAATAACAATAACAATAACAATAACAATAACAATAACAATAACAATAACAATAACAATAACAATAACAATAACAATAACAATAACAATAACAATAACAATAACAATAACAATAACAATAACAATAACAATAACAATAACAATAACAATAACAATAACAATAACAATAACAATAACAATAACAATAACAATAACAATAACAATAACAATAACAATAACAATAACAATAACAATAACAATAACAATAACAATAACAATAACAATAACAATAACAATAACAATAACAATAACAATAACAATAACAATAACAATAACAATAACAATAACAATAACAATAACAATAACAATAACAATAACAATAACAATAACAATAACAATAACAATAACAATAACAATAACAATAACAATAACAATAACAATAACAATAACAATAACAATAACAATAACAATAACAATAACAATAACAATAACAATAACAATAACAATAACAATAACAATAACAATAACAATAACAATAACAATAACAATAACAATAACAATAACAATAACAATAACAATAACAATAACAATAACAATAACAATAACAATAACAATAACAATAACAATAACAATAACAATAACAATAACAATAACAATAACAATAACAATAACAATAACAATAACAATAACAATAACAATAACAATAACAATAACAATAACAATAACAATAACAATAACAATAACAATAACAATAACAATAACAATAACAATAACAATAACAATAACAATAACAATAACAATAACAATAACAATAACAATAACAATAACAATAACAATAACAATAACAATAACAATAACAATAACAATAACAATAACAATAACAATAACAATAACAATAACAATAACAATAACAATAACAATAACAATAACAATAACAATAACAATAACAATAACAATAACAATAACAATAACAATAACAATAACAATAACAATAACAATAACAATAACAATAACAATAACAATAACAATAACAATAACAATAACAATAACAATAACAATAACAATAACAATAACAATAACAATAACAATAACAATAACAATAACAATAACAATAACAATAACAATAACAATAACAATAACAATAACAATAACAATAACAATAACAATAACAATAACAATAACAATAACAATAACAATAACAATAACAATAACAATAACAATAACAATAACAATAACAATAACAATAACAATAACAATAACAATAACAATAACAATAACAATAACAATAACAATAACAATAACAATAACAATAACAATAACAATAACAATAACAATAACAATAACAATAACAATAACAATAACAATAACAATAACAATAACAATAACAATAACAATAACAATAACAATAACAATAACAATAACAATAACAATAACAATAACAATAACAATAACAATAACAATAACAATAACAATAACAATAACAATAACAATAACAATAACAATAACAATAACAATAACAATAACAATAACAATAACAATAACAATAACAATAACAATAACAATAACAATAACAATAACAATAACAATAACAATAACAATAACAATAACAATAACAATAACAATAACAATAACAATAACAATAACAATAACAATAACAATAACAATAACAATAACAATAACAATAACAATAACAATAACAATAACAATAACAATAACAATAACAATAACAATAACAATAACAATAACAATAACAATAACAATAACAATAACAATAACAATAACAATAACAATAACAATAACAATAACAATAACAATAACAATAACAATAACAATAACAATAACAATAACAATAACAATAACAATAACAATAACAATAACAATAACAATAACAATAACAATAACAATAACAATAACAATAACAATAACAATAACAATAACAATAACAATAACAATAACAATAACAATAACAATAACAATAACAATAACAATAACAATAACAATAACAATAACAATAACAATAACAATAACAATAACAATAACAATAACAATAACAATAACAATAACAATAACAATAACAATAACAATAACAATAACAATAACAATAACAATAACAATAACAATAACAATAACAATAACAATAACAATAACAATAACAATAACAATAACAATAACAATAACAATAACAATAACAATAACAATAACAATAACAATAACAATAACAATAACAATAACAATAACAATAACAATAACAATAACAATAACAATAACAATAACAATAACAATAACAATAACAATAACAATAACAATAACAATAACAATAACAATAACAATAACAATAACAATAACAATAACAATAACAATAACAATAACAATAACAATAACAATAACAATAACAATAACAATAACAATAACAATAACAATAACAATAACAATAACAATAACAATAACAATAACAATAACAATAACAATAACAATAACAATAACAATAACAATAACAATAACAATAACAATAACAATAACAATAACAATAACAATAACAATAACAATAACAATAACAATAACAATAACAATAACAATAACAATAACAATAACAATAACAATAACAATAACAATAACAATAACAATAACAATAACAATAACAATAACAATAACAATAACAATAACAATAACAATAACAATAACAATAACAATAACAATAACAATAACAATAACAATGGACAATAACAATAACAATAACAATAACAATAACAATAACAATAACAATAACAATAACAATAACAATAACAATAACAATAACAATAACAATAACAATAACAATAACAATAACAATAACAATAACAATAACAATAACAATAACAATAACAATAACAATAACAATAACAATAACAATAACAATAACAATAACAATAACAATAACAATAACAATAACAATAACAATAACAATAACAATAACAATAACAATAACAATAACAATAACAATAACAATAACAATAACAATAACAATAACAATAACAATAACAATAACAATAACAATAACAATAACAATAACAATAACAATAACAATAACAATAACAATAACAATAACAATAACAATAACAATAACAATAACAATAACAATAACAATAACAATAACAATAACAATAACAATAACAATAACAATAACAATAACAATAACAATAACAATAACAATAACAATAACAATAACAATAACAATAACAATAACAATAACAATAACAATAACAATAACAATAACAATAACAATAACAATAACAATAACAATAACAATAACAATAACAATAACAATAACAATAACAATAACAATAACAATAACAATAACAATAACAATAACAATAACAATAACAATAACAATAACAATAACAATAACAATAACAATAACAATAACAATAACAATAACAATAACAATAACAATAACAATAACAATAACAATAACAATAACAATAACAATAACAATAACAATAACAATAACAATAACAATAACAATAACAATAACAATAACAATAACAATAACAATAACAATAACAATAACAATAACAATAACAATAACAATAACAATAACAATAACAATAACAATAACAATAACAATAACAATAACAATAACAATAACAATAACAATAACAATAACAATAACAATAACAATAACAATAACAATAACAATAACAATAACAATAACAATAACAATAACAATAACAATAACAATAACAATAACAATAACAATAACAATAACAATAACAATAACAATAACAATAACAATAACAATAACAATAACAATAACAATAACAATAACAATAACAATAACAATAACAATAACAATAACAATAACAATAACAATAACAATAACAATAACAATAACAATAACAATAACAATAACAATAACAATAACAATAACAATAACAATAACAATAACAATAACAATAACAATAACAATAACAATAACAATAACAATAACAATAACAATAACAATAACAATAACAATAACAATAACAATAACAATAACAATAACAATAACAATAACAATAACAATAACAATAACAATAACAATAACAATAACAATAACAATAACAATAACAATAACAATAACAATAACAATAACAATAACAATAACAATAACAATAACAATAACAATAACAATAACAATAACAATAACAATAACAATAACAATAACAATAACAATAACAATAACAATAACAATAACAATAACAATAACAATAACAATAACAATAACAATAACAATAACAATAACAATAACAATAACAATAACAATAACAATAACAATAACAATAACAATAACAATAACAATAACAATAACAATAACAATAACAATAACAATAACAATAACAATAACAATAACAATAACAATAACAATAACAATAACAATAACAATAACAATAACAATAACAATAACAATAACAATAACAATAACAATAACAATAACAATAACAATAACAATAACAATAACAATAACAATAACAATAACAATAACAATAACAATAACAATAACAATAACAATAACAATAACAATAACAATAACAATAACAATAACAATAACAATAACAATAACAATAACAATAACAATAACAATAACAATAACAATAACAATAACAATAACAATAACAATAACAATAACAATAACAATAACAATAACAATAACAATAACAATAACAATAACAATAACAATAACAATAACAATAACAATAACAATAACAATAACAATAACAATAACAATAACAATAACAATAACAATAACAATAACAATAACAATAACAATAACAATAACAATAACAATAACAATAACAATAACAATAACAATAACAATAACAATAACAATAACAATAACAATAACAATAACAATAACAATAACAATAACAATAACAATAACAATAACAATAACAATAACAATAACAATAACAATAACAATAACAATAACAATAACAATAACAATAACAATAACAATAACAATAACAATAACAATAACAATAACAATAACAATAACAATAACAATAACAATAACAATAACAATAACAATAACAATAACAATAACAATAACAATAACAATAACAATAACAATAACAATAACAATAACAATAACAATAACAATAACAATAACAATAACAATAACAATAACAATAACAATAACAATAACAATAACAATAACAATAACAATAACAATAACAATAACAATAACAATAACAATAACAATAACAATAACAATAACAATAACAATAACAATAACAATAACAATAACAATAACAATAACAATAACAATAACAATAACAATAACAATAACAATAACAATAACAATAACAATAACAATAACAATAACAATAACAATAACAATAACAATAACAATAACAATAACAATAACAATAACAATAACAATAACAATAACAATAACAATAACAATAACAATAACAATAACAATAACAATAACAATAACAATAACAATAACAATAACAATAACAATAACAATAACAATAACAATAACAATAACAATAACAATAACAATAACAATAACAATAACAATAACAATAACAATAACAATAACAATAACAATAACAATAACAATAACAATAACAATAACAATAACAATAACAATAACAATAACAATAACAATAACAATAACAATAACAATAACAATAACAATAACAATAACAATAACAATAACAATAACAATAACAATAACAATAACAATAACAATAACAATAACAATAACAATAACAATAACAATAACAATAACAATAACAATAACAATAACAATAACAATAACAATAACAATAACAATAACAATAACAATAACAATAACAATAACAATAACAATAACAATAACAATAACAATAACAATAACAATAACAATAACAATAACAATAACAATAACAATAACAATAACAATAACAATAACAATAACAATAACAATAACAATAACAATAACAATAACAATAACAATAACAATAACAATAACAATAACAATAACAATAACAATAACAATAACAATAACAATAACAATAACAATAACAATAACAATAACAATAACAATAACAATAACAATAACAATAACAATAACAATAACAATAACAATAACAATAACAATAACAATAACAATAACAATAACAATAACAATAACAATAACAATAACAATAACAATAACAATAACAATAACAATAACAATAACAATAACAATAACAATAACAATAACAATAACAATAACAATAACAATAACAATAACAATAACAATAACAATAACAATAACAATAACAATAACAATAACAATAACAATAACAATAACAATAACAATAACAATAACAATAACAATAACAATAACAATAACAATAACAATAACAATAACAATAACAATAACAATAACAATAACAATAACAATAACAATAACAATAACAATAACAATAACAATAACAATAACAATAACAATAACAATAACAATAACAATAACAATAACAATAACAATAACAATAACAATAACACTAACAATAACAATAACAATAACAATAACAATAACAATAACAATAACAATAACAATAACAATAACAATAACAATAACAATAACAATAACAATAACAATAACAATAACAATAACAATAACAATAACAATAACAATAACAATAACAATAACAATAACAATAACAATAACAATAACAATAACAATAACAATAACAATAACAATAACAATAACAATAACAATAACAATAACAATAACAATAACAATAACAATAACAATAACAATAACAATAACAATAACAATAACAATAACAATAACAATAACAATAACAATAACAATAACAATAACAATAACAATAACAATAACAATAACAATAACAATAACAATAACAATAACAATAACAATAACAATAACAATAACAATAACAATAACAATAACAATAACAATAACAATAACAATAACAATAACAATAACAATAACAATAACAATAACAATAACAATAACAATAACAATAACAATAACAATAACAATAACAATAACAATAACAATAACAATAACAATAACAATAACAATAACAATAACAATAACAATAACAATAACAATAACAATAACAATAACAATAACAATAACAATAACAATAACAATAACAATAACAATAACAATAACAATAACAATAACAATAACAATAACAATAACAATAACAATAACAATAACAATAACAATAACAATAACAATAACAATAACAATAACAATAACAATAACAATAACAATAACAATAACAATAACAATAACAATAACAATAACAATAACAATAACAATAACAATAACAATAACAATAACAATAACAATAACAATAACAATAACAATAACAATAACAATAACAATAACAATAACAATAACAATAACAATAACAATAACAATAACAATAACAATAACAATAACAATAACAATAACAATAACAATAACAATAACAATAACAATAACAATAACAATAACAATAACAATAACAATAACAATAACAATAACAATAACAATAACAATAACAATAACAATAACAATAACAATAACAATAACAATAACAATAACAATAACAATAACAATAACAATAACAATAACAATAACAATAACAATAACAATAACAATAACAATAACAATAACAATAACAATAACAATAACAATAACAATAACAATAACAATAACAATAACAATAACAATAACAATAACAATAACAATAACAATAACAATAACAATAACAATAACAATAACAATAACAATAACAATAACAATAACAATAACAATAACAATAACAATAACAATAACAATAACAATAACAATAACAATAACAATAACAATAACAATAACAATAACAATAACAATAACAATAACAATAACAATAACAATAACAATAACAATAACAATAACAATAACAATAACAATAACAATAACAATAACAATAACAATAACAATAACAATAACAATAACAATAACAATAACAATAACAATAACAATAACAATAACAATAACAATAACAATAACAATAACAATAACAATAACAATAACAATAACAATAACAATAACAATAACAATAACAATAACAATAACAATAACAATAACAATAACAATAACAATAACAATAACAATAACAATAACAATAACAATAACAATAACAATAACAATAACAATAACAATAACAATAACAATAACAATAACAATAACAATAACAATAACAATAACAATAACAATAACAATAACAATAACAATAACAATAACAATAACAATAACAATAACAATAACAATAACAATAACAATAACAATAACAATAACAATAACAATAACAATAACAATAACAATAACAATAACAATAACAATAACAATAACAATAACAATAACAATAACAATAACAATAACAATAACAATAACAATAACAATAACAATAACAATAACAATAACAATAACAATAACAATAACAATAACAATAACAATAACAATAACAATAACAATAACAATAACAATAACAATAACAATAACAATAACAATAACAATAACAATAACAATAACAATAACAATAACAATAACAATAACAATAACAATAACAATAACAATAACAATAACAATAACAATAACAATAACAATAACAATAACAATAACAATAACAATAACAATAACAATAACAATAACAATAACAATAACAATAACAATAACAATAACAATAACAATAACAATAACAATAACAATAACAATAACAATAACAATAACAATAACAATAACAATAACAATAACAATAACAATAACAATAACAATAACAATAACAATAACAATAACAATAACAATAACAATAACAATAACAATAACAATAACAATAACAATAACAATAACAATAACAATAACAATAACAATAACAATAACAATAACAATAACAATAACAATAACAATAACAATAACAATAACAATAACAATAACAATAACAATAACAATAACAATAACAATAACAATAACAATAACAATAACAATAACAATAACAATAACAATAACAATAACAATAACAATAACAATAACAATAACAATAACAATAACAATAACAATAACAATAACAATAACAATAACAATAACAATAACAATAACAATAACAATAACAATAACAATAACAATAACAATAACAATAACAATAACAATAACAATAACAATAACAATAACAATAACAATAACAATAACAATAACAATAACAATAACAATAACAATAACAATAACAATAACAATAACAATAACAATAACAATAACAATAACAATAACAATAACAATAACAATAACAATAACAATAACAATAACAATAACAATAACAATAACAATAACAATAACAATAACAATAACAATAACAATAACAATAACAATAACAATAACAATAACAATAACAATAACAATAACAATAACAATAACAATAACAATAACAATAACAATAACAATAACAATAACAATAACAATAACAATAACAATAACAATAACAATAACAATAACAATAACAATAACAATAACAATAACAATAACAATAACAATAACAATAACAATAACAATAACAATAACAATAACAATAACAATAACAATAACAATAACAATAACAATAACAATAACAATAACAATAACAATAACAATAACAATAACAATAACAATAACAATAACAATAACAATAACAATAACAATAACAATAACAATAACAATAACAATAACAATAACAATAACAATAACAATAACAATAACAATAACAATAACAATAACAATAACAATAACAATAACAATAACAATAACAATAACAATAACAATAACAATAACAATAACAATAACAATAACAATAACAATAACAATAACAATAACAATAACAATAACAATAACAATAACAATAACAATAACAATAACAATAACAATAACAATAACAATAACAATAACAATAACAATAACAATAACAATAACAATAACAATAACAATAACAATAACAATAACAATAACAATAACAATAACAATAACAATAACAATAACAATAACAATAACAATAACAATAACAATAACAATAACAATAACAATAACAATAACAATAACAATAACAATAACAATAACAATAACAATAACAATAACAATAACAATAACAATAACAATAACAATAACAATAACAATAACAATAACAATAACAATAACAATAACAATAACAATAACAATAACAATAACAATAACAATAACAATAACAATAACAATAACAATAACAATAACAATAACAATAACAATAACAATAACAATAACAATAACAATAACAATAACAATAACAATAACAATAACAATAACAATAACAATAACAATAACAATAACAATAACAATAACAATAACAATAACAATAACAATAACAATAACAATAACAATAACAATAACAATAACAATAACAATAACAATAACAATAACAATAACAATAACAATAACAATAACAATAACAATAACAATAACAATAACAATAACAATAACAATAACAATAACAATAACAATAACAATAACAATAACAATAACAATAACAATAACAATAACAATAACAATAACAATAACAATAACAATAACAATAACAATAACAATAACAATAACAATAACAATAACAATAACAATAACAATAACAATAACAATAACAATAACAATAACAATAACAATAACAATAACAATAACAATAACAATAACAATAACAATAACAATAACAATAACAATAACAATAACAATAACAATAACAATAACAATAACAATAACAATAACAATAACAATAACAATAACAATAACAATAACAATAACAATAACAATAACAATAACAATAACAATAACAATAACAATAACAATAACAATAACAATAACAATAACAATAACAATAACAATAACAATAACAATAACAATAACAATAACAATAACAATAACAATAACAATAACAATAACAATAACAATAACAATAACAATAACAATAACAATAACAATAACAATAACAATAACAATAACAATAACAATAACAATAACAATAACAATAACAATAACAATAACAATAACAATAACAATAACAATAACAATAACAATAACAATAACAATAACAATAACAATAACAATAACAATAACAATAACAATAACAATAACAATAACAATAACAATAACAATAACAATAACAATAACAATAACAATAACAATAACAATAACAATAACAATAACAATAACAATAACAATAACAATAACAATAACAATAACAATAACAATAACAATAACAATAACAATAACAATAACAATAACAATAACAATAACAATAACAATAACAATAACAATAACAATAACAATAACAATAACAATAACAATAACAATAACAATAACAATAACAATAACAATAACAATAACAATAACAATAACAATAACAATAACAATAACAATAACAATAACAATAACAATAACAATAACAATAACAATAACAATAACAATAACAATAACAATAACAATAACAATAACAATAACAATAACAATAACAATAACAATAACAATAACAATAACAATAACAATAACAATAACAATAACAATAACAATAACAATAACAATAACAATAACAATAACAATAACAATAACAATAACAATAACAATAACAATAACAATAACAATAACAATAACAATAACAATAACAATAACAATAACAATAACAATAACAATAACAATAACAATAACAATAACAATAACAATAACAATAACAATAACAATAACAATAACAATAACAATAACAATAACAATAACAATAACAATAACAATAACAATAACAATAACAATAACAATAACAATAACAATAACAATAACAATAACAATAACAATAACAATAACAATAACAATAACAATAACAATAACAATAACAATAAATAACAATAACAATAACAATAACAATAACAATAACAATAACAATAACAATAACAATAACAATAACAATAACAATAACAATAACAATAACAATAACAATAACAATAACAATAACAATAACAATAACAATAACAATAACAATAACAATAACAATAACAATAACAATAACAATAACAATAACAATAACAATAACAATAACAATAACAATAACAATAACAATAACAATAACAATAACAATAACAATAACAATAACAATAACAATAACAATAACAATAACAATAACAATAACAATAACAATAACAATAACAATAACAATAACAATAACAATAACAATAACAATAACAATAACAATAACAATAACAATAACAATAACAATAACAATAACAATAACAATAACAATAACAATAACAATAACAATAACAATAACAATAACAATAACAATAACAATAACAATAACAATAACAATAACAATAACAATAACAATAACAATAACAATAACAATAACAATAACAATAACAATAACAATAACAATAACAATAACAATAACAATAACAATAACAATAACAATAACAATAACAATAACAATAACAATAACAATAACAATAACAATAACAATAACAATAACAATAACAATAACAATAACAATAACAATAACAATAACAATAACAATAACAATAACAATAACAATAACAATAACAATAACAATAACAATAACAATAACAATAACAATAACAATAACAATAACAATAACAATAACAATAACAATAACAATAACAATAACAATAACAATAACAATAACAATAACAATAACAATAACAATAACAATAACAATAACAATAACAATAACAATAACAATAACAATAACAATAACAATAACAATAACAATAACAATAACAATAACAATAACAATAACAATAACAATAACAATAACAATAACAATAACAATAACAATAACAATAACAATAACAATAACAATAACAATAACAATAACAATAACAATAACAATAACAATAACAATAACAATAACAATAACAATAACAATAACAATAACAATAACAATAACAATAACAATAACAATAACAATAACAATAACAATAACAATAACAATAACAATAACAATAACAATAACAATAACAATAACAATAACAATAACAATAACAATAACAATAACAATAACAATAACAATAACAATAACAATAACAATAACAATAACAATAACAATAACAATAACAATAACAATAACAATAACAATAACAATAACAATAACAATAACAATAACAATAACAATAACAATAACAATAACAATAACAATAACAATAACAATAACAATAACAATAACAATAACAATAACAATAACAATAACAATAACAATAACAATAACAATAACAATAACAATAACAATAACAATAACAATAACAATAACAATAACAATAACAATAACAATAACAATAACAATAACAATAACAATAACAATAACAATAACAATAACAATAACAATAACAATAACAATAACAATAACAATAACAATAACAATAACAATAACAATAACAATAACAATAACAATAACAATAACAATAACAATAACAATAACAATAACAATAACAATAACAATAACAATAACAATAACAATAACAATAACAATAACAATAACAATAACAATAACAATAACAATAACAATAACAATAACAATAACAATAACAATAACAATAACAATAACAATAACAATAACAATAACAATAACAATAACAATAACAATAACAATAACAATAACAATAACAATAACAATAACAATAACAATAACAATAACAATAACAATAACAATAACAATAACAATAACAATAACAATAACAATAACAATAACAATAACAATAACAATAACAATAACAATAACAATAACAATAACAATAACAATAACAATAACAATAACAATAACAATAACAATAACAATAACAATAACAATAACAATAACAATAACAATAACAATAACAATAACAATAACAATAACAATAACAATAACAATAACAATAACAATAACAATAACAATAACAATAACAATAACAATAACAATAACAATAACAATAACAATAACAATAACAATAACAATAACAATAACAATAACAATAACAATAACAATAACAATAACAATAACAATAACAATAACAATAACAATAACAATAACAATAACAATAACAATAACAATAACAATAACAATAACAATAACAATAACAATAACAATAACAATAACAATAACAATAACAATAACAATAACAATAACAATAACAATAACAATAACAATAACAATAACAATAACAATAACAATAACAATAACAATA
Source organism: Baccha elongata (assembly GCA_951217065.1). Classification (NCBI taxonomy): domain Eukaryota; kingdom Metazoa; phylum Arthropoda; class Insecta; order Diptera; family Syrphidae; genus Baccha; species Baccha elongata. The sequence goes on along the minus strand of CATNUY010000213.1, from coordinate 46,317 downwards.
ACAATAACAATAACAATAACAATAACAATAACAATAACAATAACAATAACAATAACAATAACAAATAACAATAACAATAACAATAACAATAACAATAACAATAACAATAACAATAACAATAACAATAACAATAACAATAACAATAACAATAACAATAACAATAACAATAACAATAACAATAACAATAACAATAACAATAACAATAACAATAACAATAACAATAACAATAACAATAACAATAACAATAACAATAACAATAACAATAACAATAACAATAACAATAACAATAACAATAACAATAACAATAACAATAACAATAACAATAACAATAACAATAACAATAACAATAACAATAACAATAACAATAACAATAACAATAACAATAACAATAACAATAACAATAACAATAACAATAACAATAACAATAACAATAACAATAACAATAACAATAACAATAACAATAACAATAACAATAACAATAACAATAACAATAACAATAACAATAACAATAACAATAACAATAACAATAACAATAACAATAACAATAACAATAACAATAACAATAACAATAACAATAACAATAACAATAACAATAACAATAACAATAACAATAACAATAACAATAACAATAACAATAACAATAACAATAACAATAACAATAACAATAACAATAACAATAACAATAACAATAACAATAACAATAACAATACAATAACAATAACAATAACAATAACAATAACAATAACAATAACAATAACAATAACAATAACAATAACAATAACAATAACAATAACAATAACAATAACAATAACAATAACAATAACAATAACAATAACAATAACAATAACATATAACAATAACAATAACAATAACAATAACAATAACAATAACAAAACAATAACAATAACAATAACATAACAATAACAATAACAATAACAATAACAATAACAATAACAATAACAATAACCATAACAATAACAATAACAATAACAATAACAATAACAATAACAATAACAATAACAATAACAATAACAATAACAATAACAATAACAATAACAATAACAATAACAATAACAATAACAATAACAATAACAATACAATAACAATAACAATAACAATAACAATAACAATAACAATAACAATAACAATAACAATAACAATAACAATAACAATAACAATAACAATAACAATAACAATAACAATAACAATAACAATAACAATAACAATAACAATACAATAACAATAACAATAACAATAACAATAACAATAACAATAACAATAACAATAACAATAACAATAACAATAACAATAACATAACAATAACAATAACAATAACAATAACAATAACAATAACAATAACAATAACAATAACATAACAATAACAATAACAATAACAATAACAATAACAATAACAATAACAATAACAATAACAATAACAATAACAATAACAATAACAATAACAATAACAATAACAATAACAATAACAATAACAATACAATAACAATAACAATAACAATAACAATAACAATAACAATAACAATAACAATAACAATAACAATAACACTAACAATAACAATAACAATAACAATAACAATAACAATAACAATAACAATAACAATAACAATAACAATAACAATAACAATAACAATAACAATAACAATAACAATAAACAATAACAATAACAATAACAATAACAATAACAATAACAATAACAATAACATAACAATAACAATAACAATAACAATAACAATAACAAGAAACAATAACAATAACAATAACAATAACAATAACAATAACAATAACAATAACAATAACAATAACAATAACAATAACAATAACAATAACAATAACAATAACAATAACAATAACAATAACAATAACAATAACAATAACAATAACAATAACAATAACAATAACAATAACAATAACAATAACAATAACAATAACAATAACAATAACAATAACAATAACAATAACAATAACAATAACAATAACAATAACAATACAATAACAATAACAATAACAATAACAATAACAATAACAATAACAATAACAATAACAATAACAATAACAATAACAATAACAATAACAATAACAATAAACAATAACAATAACAATAACAATAACAATAACAATAACAATAACAATAACAATAACAATAACAATAACAATAACAATAACAATAACAATAACAATAACAATAACAATAACAATAACAATAACAATAACAATAACAATAACAATAACAATAACAATACATAACAATAACAATAACATAACAATAACAATACATAACAATAACAATAACAAACAATAACAATAACAATAACAATAACAATAACAATAACAATAACAATAACAATAACAATAACAATAACAATAACAATAACAAAACAATAACAATACAATAACAATAACAATAACAATAACAATAACAATACAATAACAATAACAATAACAATAACAATAACAATAACAATAACAATAACAATAACAATAACAATAACAATAACAATAACAATAACAATAACAATAACAATAACAATAACAATAACAATAACAATAACAATAACAATAACAATAACAATAACAATAACAATAACAATAACAATAACAATAACAATAACAATAACAATAACAATAACAATAACAATAACAATAACAATAACAATAACAATAACAATAACAATAACAATAACAATATCAATAACAATAACAATAACAATAACAATAACATAACAATAACAATAACAATAACAATAACAATAACAATAACAATCAATAACAATAACAATAACAATAACAATAACAATAACAATAACAATAACAATAACAATAACAATAACAATAACAATAACAATAACAATAACAATAACAATAACAATAACAATAACAATAACAATAACAATAACAATAACAATAACAATAACAATAACAATAACAATAACAATAACAATAACAATAACAATAACAATAACAATAACAATAACAATAACAATAACAATAACAATAACAATAACAATAACAATAACAATAACAATAACAATAACAATAACAATAACAATAACAATAACAATAACAATAACAATAACAATAACAATAACAATAACAATAACAATAACAATAACAATAACAATAACAATAACAATAACAATAACAATAACAATAACAATAACAATAACAATAACAATAACAATAACAATAACAATAACAATAACAATAACAATAACAATAACAATAACAATAACAATAACAATAACAATAACAATAACAATAACAATAACAATAACAATAACAATAACAATAACAATAACAATAACAATAACAATAACAATAACAATAACAATAACAATAACAATAACAATAACAATAACAATAACAATAACAATAACAATAACAATAACAATAACAATAACAATAACAATAACAATAACAATAACAATAACAATAACAATAACAATAACAATAACAATAACAATAACAATAACAATAACAATAACAATAACAATAACAATAACAATAACAATAACAATAACAATAACAATAACAATAACAATAACAATAACAATAACAATAACAATAACAATAACAATAACAATAACAATAACAATAACAATAACAATAACAATAACAATAACAATAACAATAACAATAACAATAACAATAACAATAACAATAACAATAACAATAACAATAACAATAACAATAACAATAACAATAACAATAACAATAACAATAACAATAACAATAACAATAACAATAACAATAACAATAACAATAACAATAACAATAACAATAACAATAACAATAACAATAACAATAACAATAACAATAACAATAACAATAACAATAACAATAACAATAACAATAACAATAACAATAACAATAACAATAACAATAACAATAACAATAACAATAACAATAACAATAACAATAACAATAACAATAACAATAACAATAACAATAACAATAACAATAACAATAACAATAACAATAACAATAACAATAACAATAACAATAACAATAACAATAACAATAACAATAACAATAACAATAACAATAACAATAACAATAACAATAACAATAACAATAACAATAACAATAACAATAACAATAACAATAACAATAACAATAACAATAACAATAACAATAACAATAACAATAACAATAACAATAACAATAACAATAACAATAACAATAACAATAACAATAACAATAACAATAACAATAACAATAACAATAACAATAACAATAACAATAACAATAACAATAACAATAACAATAACAATAACAATAACAATAACAATAACAATAACAATAACAATAACAATAACAATAACAATAACAATAACAATAACAATAACAATAACAATAACAATAACAATAACAATAACAATAACAATAACAATAACAATAACAATAACAATAACAATAACAATAACAATAACAATAACAATAACAATAACAATAACAATAACAATAACAATAACAATAACAATAACAATAACAATAACAATAACAATAACAATAACAATAACAATAACAATAACAATAACAATAACAATAACAATAACAATAACAATAACAATAACAATAACAATAACAATAACAATAACAATAACAATAACAATAACAATAACAATAACAATAACAATAACAATAACAATAACAATAACAATAACAATAACAATAACAATAACAATAACAATAACAATAACAATAACAATAACAATAACAATAACAATAACAATAACAATAACAATAACAATAACAATAACAATAACAATAACAATAACAATAACAATAACAATAACAATAACAATAACAATAACAATAACAATAACAATAACAATAACAATAACAATAACAATAACAATAACAATAACAATAACAATAACAATAACAATAACAATAACAATAACAATAACAATAACAATAACAATAACAATAACAATAACAATAACAATAACAATAACAATAACAATAACAATAACAATAACAATAACAATAACAATAACAATAACAATAACAATAACAATAACAATAACAATAACAATAACAATAACAATAACAATAACAATAACAATAACAATAACAATAACAATAACAATAACAATAACAATAACAATAACAATAACAATAACAATAACAATAACAATAACAATAACAATAACAATAACAATAACAATAACAATAACAATAACAATAACAATAACAATAACAATAACAATAACAATAACAATAACAATAACAATAACAATAACAATAACAATAACAATAACAATAACAATAACAATAACAATAACAATAACAATAACAATAACAATAACAATAACAATAACAATAACAATAACAATAACAATAACAATAACAATAACAATAACAATAACAATAACAATAACAATAACAATAACAATAACAATAACAATAACAATAACAATAACAATAACAATAACAATAACAATAACAATAACAATAACAATAACAATAACAATAACAATAACAATAACAATAACAATAACAATAACAATAACAATAACAATAACAATAACAATAACAATAACAATAACAATAACAATAACAATAACAATAACAATAACAATAACAATAACAATAACAATAACAATAACAATAACAATAACAATAACAATAACAATAACAATAACAATAACAATAACAATAACAATAACAATAACAATAACAATAACAATAACAATAACAATAACAATAACAATAACAATAACAATAACAATAACAATAACAATAACAATAACAATAACAATAACAATAACAATAACAATAACAATAACAATAACAATAACAATAACAATAACAATAACAATAACAATAACAATAACAATAACAATAACAATAACAATAACAATAACAATAACAATAACAATAACAATAACAATAACAATAACAATAACAATAACAATAACAATAACAATAACAATAACAATAACAATAACAATAACAATAACAATAACAATAACAATAACAATAACAATAACAATAACAATAACAATAACAATAACAATAACAATAACAATAACAATAACAATAACAATAACAATAACAATAACAATAACAATAACAATAACAATAACAATAACAATAACAATAACAATAACAATAACAATAACAATAACAATAACAATAACAATAACAATAACAATAACAATAACAATAACAATAACAATAACAATAACAATAACAATAACAATAACAATAACAATAACAATAACAATAACAATAACAATAACAATAACAATAACAATAACAATAACAATAACAATAACAATAACAATAACAATAACAATAACAATAACAATAACAATAACAATAACAATAACAATAACAATAACAATAACAATAACAATAACAATAACAATAACAATAACAATAACAATAACAATAACAATAACAATAACAATAACAATAACAATAACAATAACAATAACAATAACAATAACAATAACAATAACAATAACAATAACAATAACAATAACAATAACAATAACAATAACAATAACAATAACAATAACAATAACAATAACAACTAACAATAACAATAACAATAACAATAACAATAACAATAACAATAACAATAACAATAACAATAACAATAACAATAACAATAACAATAACAATAACAATAACAATAACAATAACAATAACAATAACAATAACAATAACAATAACAATAACAATAACAATAACAATAACAATAACAATAACAATAACAATAACAATAACAATAACAATAACAATAACAATAACAATAACAATAACAATAACAATAACAATAACAATAACAATAACAATAACAATAACAATAACAATAACAATAACAATAACAATAACAATAACAATAACAATAACAATAACAATAACAATAACAATAACAATAACAATAACAATAACAATAACAATAACAATAACAATAACAATAACAATAACAATAACAATAACAATAACAATAACAATAACAATAACAATAACAATAACAATAACAATAACAATAACAATAACAATAACAATAACAATAACAATAACAATAACAATAACAATAACAATAACAATAACAATAACAATAACAATAACAATAACAATAACAATAACAATAACAATAACAATAACAATAACAATAACAATAACAATAACAATAACAATAACAATAACAATAACAATAACAATAACAATAACAATAACAATAACAATAACAATAACAATAACAATAACAATAACAATAACAATAACAATAACAATAACAATAACAATAACAATAACAATAACAATAACAATAACAATAACAATAACAATAACAATAACAATAACAATAACAATAACAATAACAATAACAATAACAATAACAATAACAATAACAATAACAATAACAATAACAATAACAATAACAATAACAATAACAATAACAATAACAATAACAATAACAATAACAATAACAATAACAATAACAATAACAATAACAATAACAATAACAATAACAATAACAATAACAATAACAATAACAATAACAATAACAATAACAATAACAATAACAATAACAATAACAATAACAATAACAATAACAATAACAATAACAATAACAATAACAATAACAATAACAATAACAATAACAATAACAATAACAATAACAATAACAATAACAATAACAATAACAATAACAATAACAATAACAATAACAATAACAATAACAATAACAATAACAATAACAATAACAATAACAATAACAATAACAATAACAATAACAATAACAATAACAATAACAATAACAATAACAATAACAATAACAATAACAATAACAATAACAATAACAATAACAATAACAATAACAATAACAATAACAATAACAATAACAATAACAATAACAATAACAATAACAATAACAATAACAATAACAATAACAATAACAATAACATAACAATAACAATAACAATAACAATAACAATAACAATAACAATAACAATAACAATAACAATAACAATAACAATAACAATAACAATAACAATAACAATAACAATAACAATAACAATAACAATAACAATAACAATAACAATAACAATAACAATAACAATAACAATAACAATAACAATAACAATAACAATAACAATAACAATAACAATAACAATAACAATAACAATAACAATAACAATAACAATAACAATAACAATAACAATAACAATAACAATAACAATAACAATAACAATAACAATAACAATAACAATAACAATAACAATAACAATAACAATAACAATAACAATAACAATAACAATAACAATAACAATAACAATAACAATAACAATAACAATAACAATAACAATAACAATAACAATAACAATAACAATAACAATAACAATAACAATAACAATAACAATAACAATAACAATAACAATAACAATAACAATAACAATAACAATAACAATAACAATAACAATAACAATAACAATAACAATAACAATAACAATAACAATAACAATAACAATAACAATAACAATAACAATAACAATAACAATAACAATAACAATAACAATAACAATAACAATAACAATAACAATAACAATAACAATAACAATAACAATAACAATAACAATAACAATAACAATAACAATAACAATAACAATAACAATAACAATAACAATAACAATAACAATAACAATAACAATAACAATAACAATAACAATAACAATAACAATAACAATAACAATAACAATAACAATAACAATAACAATAACAATAACAATAACAATAACAATAACAATAACAATAACAATAACAATAACAATAACAATAACAATAACAATAACAATAACAATAACAATAACAATAACAATAACAATAACAATAACAATAACAATAACAATAACAATAACAATAACAATAACAATAACAATAACAATAACAATAACAATAACAATAACAATAACAATAACAATAACAATAACAATAACAATAACAATAACAATAACAATAACAATAACAATAACAATAACAATAACAATAACAATAACAATAACAATAACAATAACAATAACAATAACAATAACAATAACAATAACAATAACAATAACAATAACAATAACAATAACAATAACAATAACAATAACAATAACAATAACAATAACAATAACAATAACAATAACAATAACAATAACAATAACAATAACAATAACAATAACAATAACAATAACAATAACAATAACAATAACAATAACAATAACAATAACAATAACAATAACAATAACAATAACAATAACAATAACAATAACAATAACAATAACAATAACAATAACAATAACAATAACAATAACAATAACAATAACAATAACAATAACAATAACAATAACAATAACAATAACAATAACAATAACAATAACAATAACAATAACAATAACAATAACAATAACAATAACAATAACAATAACAATAACAATAACAATAACAATAACAATAACAATAACAATAACAATAACAATAACAATAACAATAACAATAACAATAACAATAACAATAACAATAACAATAACAATAACAATAACAATAACAATAACAATAACAATAACAATAACAATAACAATAACAATAACAATAACAATAACAATAACAATAACAATAACAATAACAATAACAATAACAATAACAATAACAATAACAATAACAATAACAATAACAATAACAATAACAATAACAATAACAATAACAATAACAATAACAATAACAATAACAATAACAATAACAATAACAATAACAATAACAATAACAATAACAATAACAATAACAATAACAATAACAATAACAATAACAATAACAATAACAATAACAATAACAATAACAATAACAATAACAATAACAATAACAATAACAATAACAATAACAATAACAATAACAATAACAATAACAATAACAATAACAATAACAATAACAATAACAATAACAATAACAATAACAATAACAATAACAATAACAATAACAATAACAATAACAATAACAATAACAATAACAATAACAATAACAATAACAATAACAATAACAATAACAATAACAATAACAATAACAATAACAATAACAATAACAATAACAATAACAATAACAATAACAATAACAATAACAATAACAATAACAATAACAATAACAATAACAATAACAATAACAATAACAATAACAATAACAATAACAATAACAATAACAATAACAATAACAATAACAATAACAATAACAATAACAATAACAATAACAATAACAATAACAATAACAATAACAATAACAATAACAATAACAATAACAATAACAATAACAATAACAATAACAATAACAATAACAATAACAATAACAATAACAATAACAATAACAATAACAATAACAATAACAATAACAATAACAATAACAATAACAATAACAATAACAATAACAATAACAATAACAATAACAATAACAATAACAATAACAATAACAATAACAATAACAATAACAATAACAATAACAATAACAATAACAATAACAATAACAATAACAATAACAATAACAATAACAATAACAATAACAATAACAATAACAATAACAATAACAATAACAATAACAATAACAATAACAATAACAATAACAATAACAATAACAATAACAATAACAATAACAATAACAATAACAATAACAATAACAATAACAATAACAATAACAATAACAATAACAATAACAATAACAATAACAATAACAATAACAATAACAATAACAATAACAATAACAATAACAATAACAATAACAATAACAATAACAATAACAATAACAATAACAATAACAATAACAATAACAATAACAATAACAATAACAATAACAATAACAATAACAATAACAATAACAATAACAATAACAATAACAATAACAATAACAATAACAATAACAATAACAATAACAATAACAATAACAATAACAATAACAATAACAATAACAATAACAATAACAATAACAATAACAATAACAATAACAATAACAATAACAATAACAATAACAATAACAATAACAATAACAATAACAATAACAATAACAATAACAATAACAATAACAATAACAATAACAATAACAATAACAATAACAATAACAATAACAATAACAATAACAATAACAATAACAATAACAATAACAATAACAATAACAATAACAATAACAATAACAATAACAATAACAATAACAATAACAATAACAATAACAATAACAATAACAATAACAATAACAATAACAATAACAATAACAATAACAATAACAATAACAATAACAATAACAATAACAATAACAATAACAATAACAATAACAATAACAATAACAATAACAATAACAATAACAATAACAATAACAATAACAATAACAATAACAATAACAATAACAATAACAATAACAATAACAATAACAATAACAATAACAATAACAATAACAATAACAATAACAATAACAATAACAATAACAATAACAATAACAATAACAATAACAATAACAATAACAATAACAATAACAATAACAATAACAATAACAATAACAATAACAATAACAATAACAATAACAATAACAATAACAATAACAATAACAATAACAATAACAATAACAATAACAATAACAATAACAATAACAATAACAATAACAATAACAATAACAATAACAATAACAATAACAATAACAATAACAATAACAATAACAATAACAATAACAATAACAATAACAATAACAATAACAATAACAATAACAATAACAATAACAATAACAATAACAATAACAATAACAATAACAATAACAATAACAATAACAATAACAATAACAATAACAATAACAATAACAATAACAATAACAATAACAATAACAATAACAATAACAATAACAATAACAATAACAATAACAATAACAATAACAATAACAATAACAATAACAATAACAATAACAATAACAATAACAATAACAATAACAATAACAATAACAATAACAATAACAATAACAATAACAATAACAATAACAATAACAATAACAATAACAATAACAATAACAATAACAATAACAATAACAATAACAATAACAATAACAATAACAATAACAATAACAATAACAATAACAATAACAATAACAATAACAATAACAATAACAATAACAATAACAATAACAATAACAATAACAATAACAATAACAATAACAATAACAATAACAATAACAATAACAATAACAATAACAATAACAATAACAATAACAATAACAATAACAATAACAATAACAATAACAATAACAATAACAATAACAATAACAATAACAATAACAATAACAATAACAATAACAATAACAATAACAATAACAATAACAATAACAATAACAATAACAATAACAATAACAATAACAATAACAATAACAATAACAATAACAATAACAATAACAATAACAATAACAATAACAATAACAATAACAATAACAATAACAATAACAATAACAATAACAATAACAATAACAATAACAATAACAATAACAATAACAATAACAATAACAATAACAATAACAATAACAATAACAATAACAATAACAATAACAATAACAATAACAATAACAATAACAATAACAATAACAATAACAATAACAATAACAATAACAATAACAATAACAATAACAATAACAATAACAATAACAATAACAATAACAATAACAATAACAATAACAATAACAATAACAATAACAATAACAATAACAATAACAATAACAATAACAATAACAATAACAATAACAATAACAATAACAATAACAATAACAATAACAATAACAATAACAATAACAATAACAATAACAATAACAATAACAATAACAATAACAATAACAATAACAATAACAATAACAATAACAATAACAATAACAATAACAATAACAATAACAATAACAATAACAATAACAATAACAATAACAATAACAATAACAATAACAATAACAATAACAATAACAATAACAATAACAATAACAATAACAATAACAATAACAATAACAATAACAATAACAATAACAATAACAATAACAATAACAATAACAATAACAATAACAATAACAATAACAATAACAATAACAATAACAATAACAATAACAATAACAATAACAATAACAATAACAATAACAATAACAATAACAATAACAATAACAATAACAATAACAATAACAATAACAATAACAATAACAATAACAATAACAATAACAATAACAATAACAATAACAATAACAATAACAATAACAATAACAATAACAATAACAATAACAATAACAATAACAATAACAATAACAATAACAATAACAATAACAATAACAATAACAATAACAATAACAATAACAATAACAATAACAATAACAATAACAATAACAATAACAATAACAATAACAATAACAATAACAATAACAATAACAATAACAATAACAATAACAATAACAATAACAATAACAATAACAATAACAATAACAATAACAATAACAATAACAATAACAATAACAATAACAATAACAATAACAATAACAATAACAATAACAATAACAATAACAATAACAATAACAATAACAATAACAATAACAATAACAATAACAATAACAATAACAATAACAATAACAATAACAATAACAATAACAATAACAATAACAATAACAATAACAATAACAATAACAATAACAATAACAATAACAATAACAATAACAATAACAATAACAATAACAATAACAATAACAATAACAATAACAATAACAATAACAATAACAATAACAATAACAATAACAATAACAATAACAATAACAATAACAATAACAATAACAATAACAATAACAATAACAATAACAATAACAATAACAATAACAATAACAATAACAATAACAATAACAATAACAATAACAATAACAATAACAATAACAATAACAATAACAATAACAATAACAATAACAATAACAATAACAATAACAATAACAATAACAATAACAATAACAATAACAATAACAATAACAATAACAATAACAATAACAATAACAATAACAATAACAATAACAATAACAATAACAATAACAATAACAATAACAATAACAATAACAATAACAATAACAATAACAATAACAATAACAATAACAATAACAATAACAATAACAATAACAATAACAATAACAATAACAATAACAATAACAATAACAATAACAATAACAATAACAATAACAATAACAATAACAATAACAATAACAATAACAATAACAATAACAATAACAATAACAATAACAATAACAATAACAATAACAATAACAATAACAATAACAATAACAATAACAATAACAATAACAATAACAATAACAATAACAATAACAATAACAATAACAATAACAATAACAATAACAATAACAATAACAATAACAATAACAATAACAATAACAATAACAATAACAATAACAATAACAATAACAATAACAATAACAATAACAATAACAATAACAATAACAATAACAATAACAATAACAATAACAATAACAATAACAATAACAATAACAATAACAATAACAATAACAATAACAATAACAATAACAATAACAATAACAATAACAATAACAATAACAATAACAATAACAATAACAATAACAATAACAATAACAATAACAATAACAATAACAATAACAATAACAATAACAATAACAATAACAATAACAATAACAATAACAATAACAATAACAATAACAATAACAATAACAATAACAATAACAATAACAATAACAATAACAATAACAATAACAATAACAATAACAATAACAATAACAATAACAATAACAATAACAATAACAATAACAATAACAATAACAATAACAATAACAATAACAATAACAATAACAATAACAATAACAATAACAATAACAATAACAATAACAATAACAATAACAATAACAATAACAATAACAATAACAATAACAATAACAATAACAATAACAATAACAATAACAATAACAATAACAATAACAATAACAATAACAATAACAATAACAATAACAATAACAATAACAATAACAATAACAATAACAATAACAATAACAATAACAATAACAATAACAATAACAATAACAATAACAATAACAATAACAATAACAATAACAATAACAATAACAATAACAATAACAATAACAATAACAATAACAATAACAATAACAATAACAATAACAATAACAATAACAATAACAATAACAATAACAATAACAATAACAATAACAATAACAATAACAATAACAATAACAATAACAATAACAATAACAATAACAATAACAATAACAATAACAATAACAATAACAATAACAATAACAATAACAATAACAATAACAATAACAATAACAATAACAATAACAATAACAATAACAATAACAATAACAATAACAATAACAATAACAATAACAATAACAATAACAATAACAATAACAATAACAATAACAATAACAATAACAATAACAATAACAATAACAATAACAATAACAATAACAATAACAATAACAATAACAATAACAATAACAATAACAATAACAATAACAATAACAATAACAATAACAATAACAATAACAATAACAATAACAATAACAATAACAATAACAATAACAATAACAATAACAATAACAATAACAATAACAATAACAATAACAATAACAATAACAATAACAATAACAATAACAATAACAATAACAATAACAATAACAATAACAATAACAATAACAATAACAATAACAATAACAATAACAATAACAATAACAATAACAATAACAATAACAATAACAATAACAATAACAATAACAATAACAATAACAATAACAATAACAATAACAATAACAATAACAATAACAATAACAATAACAATAACAATAACAATAACAATAACAATAACAATAACAATAACAATAACAATAACAATAACAATAACAATAACAATAACAATAACAATAACAATAACAATAACAATAACAATAACAATAACAATAACAATAACAATAACAATAACAATAACAATAACAATAACAATAACAATAACAATAACAATAACAATAACAATAACAATAACAATAACAATAACAATAACAATAACAATAACAATAACAATAACAATAACAATAACAATAACAATAACAATAACAATAACAATAACAATAACAATAACAATAACAATAACAATAACAATAACAATAACAATAACAATAACAATAACAATAACAATAACAATAACAATAACAATAACAATAACAATAACAATAACAATAACAATAACAATAACAATAACAATAACAATAACAATAACAATAACAATAACAATAACAATAACAATAACAATAACAATAACAATAACAATAACAATAACAATAACAATAACAATAACAATAACAATAACAATAACAATAACAATAACAATAACAATAACAATAACAATAACAATAACAATAACAATAACAATAACAATAACAATAACAATAACAATAACAATAACAATAACAATAACAATAACAATAACAATAACAATAACAATAACAATAACAATAACAATAACAATAACAATAACAATAACAATAACAATAACAATAACAATAACAATAACAATAACAATAACAATAACAATAACAATAACAATAACAATAACAATAACAATAACAATAACAATAACAATAACAATAACAATAACAATAACAATAACAATAACAATAACAATAACAATAACAATAACAATAACAATAACAATAACAATAACAATAACAATAACAATAACAATAACAATAACAATAACAATAACAATAACAATAACAATAACAATAACAATAACAATAACAATAACAATAACAATAACAATAACAATAACAATAACAATAACAATAACAATAACAATAACAATAACAATAACAATAACAATAACAATAACAATAACAATAACAATAACAATAACAATAACAATAACAATAACAATAACAATAACAATAACAATAACAATAACAATAACAATAACAATAACAATAACAATAACAATAACAATAACAATAACAATAACAATAACAATAACAATAACAATAACAATAACAATAACAATAACAATAACAATAACAATAACAATAACAATAACAATAACAATAACAATAACAATAACAATAACAATAACAATAACAATAACAATAACAATAACAATAACAATAACAATAACAATAACAATAACAATAACAATAACAATAACAATAACAATAACAATAACAATAACAATAACAATAACAATAACAATAACAATAACAATAACAATAACAATAACAATAACAATAACAATAACAATAACAATAACAATAACAATAACAATAACAATAACAATAACAATAACAATAACAATAACAATAACAATAACAATAACAATAACAATAACAATAACAATAACAATAACAATAACAATAACAATAACAATAACAATAACAATAACAATAACAATAACAATAACAATAACAATAACAATAACAATAACAATAACAATAACAATAACAATAACAATAACAATAACAATAACAATAACAATAACAATAACAATAACAATAACAATAACAATAACAATAACAATAACAATAACAATAACAATAACAATAACAATAACAATAACAATAACAATAACAATAACAATAACAATAACAATAACAATAACAATAACAATAACAATAACAATAACAATAACAATAACAATAACAATAACAATAACAATAACAATAACAATAACAATAACAATAACAATAACAATAACAATAACAATAACAATAACAATAACAATAACAATAACAATAACAATAACAATAACAATAACAATAACAATAACAATAACAATAACAATAACAATAACAATAACAATAACAATAACAATAACAATAACAATAACAATAACAATAACAATAACAATAACAATAACAATAACAATAACAATAACAATAACAATAACAATAACAATAACAATAACAATAACAATAACAATAACAATAACAATAACAATAACAATAACAATAACAATAACAATAACAATAACAATAACAATAACAATAACAATAACAATAACAATAACAATAACAATAACAATAACAATAACAATAACAATAACAATAACAATAACAATAACAATAACAATAACAATAACAATAACAATAACAATAACAATAACAATAACAATAACAATAACAATAACAATAACAATAACAATAACAATAACAATAACAATAACAATAACAATAACAATAACAATAACAATAACAATAACAATAACAATAACAATAACAATAACAATAACAATAACAATAACAATAACGATAACAATAACAATAACAATAACAATAACAATAACAAGGAACTATGGAGCAATTTGAAAAAGCTTGGAGTTAAGGAGGATAAAAATAAAAGTAAATGTCCGTTTAATCCTGAAGTTATGTCTAATGTTCTTATTCCGTTCCAATCTAGTTCAAGTGTTTCACAGAATATTTTTACTATTGATGAGAATGAAAACTCTTTCTCTTTTAATTGTATAAATGCTTACGAGCTTTTTGATTCTGTCAGATCGATCAATTCTAATGCTATAGGACCTGATAATATTTCGCCAAAATTTTTAAAGCTTGTTCTTCCCATTGTAAGTAACTATCTACTCCATATCTTCAATTTCTGTATATACAGTGGTGAATTTCCAGATTTATGGAAAGGTGCTTGCATCATTCCAGTTCCCAAAAAAGCTAATCCTTTAAATCCCTCGGAATATAGACCAATTAGTATCCTATCTTTTACTTGTAAGCTTTTTGAAAAAATAATGCATGATCAAATCCAAGTTTATTTAAATGAACACTCTTTCCTCTCTAAATGGCAATCTGGGTTTCGTAGTAAACACAGTTGTGAAACTGCAGCCATTAAAGTTACGTCCGATATACGTTTTGCTCTTGATAATGACAAGTTTGGAGCCATTGTTCTTTTGGACTTTTCTAAGGCCTTCGATTGTATTGATCACACAATGCTTCTCTCTAAACTTAAAAGGCTTTTTAATTTTTCTAATACTGCTACTAAGCTATTGTCCAACTATCTTAATAACAATAACAATAACAATAACAATAACAATAACAATAACAATAACAATAACAATAACAATAACAATAACAATAACAATAACAATAACAATAACAATAACAATAACAATAACAATAACAATAACAATAACAATAACAATAACAATAACAATAACAATAACAATAACAATAACAATAACAATAACAATAACAATAACAATAACAATAACAATAACAATAACAATAACAATAACAATAACAATAACAATAACAATAACAATAACAATAACAATAACAATAACAATAACAATAACAATAACAATAACAATAACAATAACAATAACAATAACAATAACAATAACAATAACAATAACAATAACAATAACAATAACAATAACAATAACAATAACAATAACAATAACAATAACAATAACAATAACAATAACAATAACAATAACAATAACAATAACAATAACAATAACAATAACAATAACAATAACAATAACAATAACAATAACAATAACAATAACAATAAACAATAACAATAACAATAACAATAACAATAACAATAACAATAACAATAACAATAACAATAACAATAACAATAACAATAACAAACAATAACAGATAACAATAACAATAACAATAACAATAACAATAACAATAACAATAACAATAACAATAACAATAACAATAACAATAACAATAACAATAACAATAACAATAACAATAACAATAACAATAACAATAACAATAACAATAACAATAACAATAACAATAACAATAACAATAACAATAACAATAACAATAACAATAACAATAACAATAACAATAACAATAACAATAACAATAACAATAACAATAACAATAACAATAACAATAACAATAACAATAACAATAACAATAACAATAACAATAACAATAACAATAACAATAACAATAACAATAACAATAACAATAACAATAACAATAACAATAACAATAACAATAACAATAACAATAACAATAACAATAACAATAACAATAACAATAACAATAACAATAACAATAACAATAACAATAACAATAACAATAACAATAACAATAACAATAACAATAACAATAACAATAACAATAACAATAACAATAACAATAACAATAACAATAACAATAACAATAACAATAACAATAACAATAACAATAACAATAACAATAACGATAACAATAACAATAACAATAACAATAACAATAACAAGGAACTATGGAGCAATTGAAAAAGCTTGGAGTTAAGGAGGATAAAAATAAAAGTAAATGTCCGTTTAATCCTGAAGTTATGTCTAATGTTCTTATTCCGTTCCAATCTAGTTCAAGTGTTTCACAGAATATTTTTACTATTGATGAGAATGAAAACTCTTTCTCTTTTAATTGTATAAATGCTTACGAGCTTTTTGATTCTGTCAGATCGATCAATTCTAATGCTATAGGACCTGATAATATTTCGCCAAAATTTTTAAAGCTTGTTCTTCCCATTGTAAGTAACTATCTACTCCATATCTTCAATTTCTGTATATACAGTGGTGAATTTCCAGATTTATGGAAAGGTGCTTGCATCATTCCAGTTCCCAAAAAAGCTAATCCTTTAAATCCCTCGGAATATAGACCAATTAGTATCCTATCTTTTACTTGTAAGCTTTTTGAAAAAATAATGCATGATCAAATCCAAGTTTATTTAAATGAACACTCTTTCCTCTCTAAATGGCAATCTGGGTTTCGTAGTAAACACAGTTGTGAAACTGCAGCCATTAAAGTTACGTCCGATATACGTTTTGCTCTTGATAATGACAAGTTTGGAGCCATTGTTCTTTTGGACTTTTCTAAGGCCTTCGATTGTATTGATCACACAATGCTTCTCTCTAAACTTAAAGGCTTTTTAATTTTTCTAATACTGCTACTAAGCTATTGTCCAACTATCTTAAAGATAGAGTTCAGTGTATAAAAACTGAAGTTGGTATCTCGAACCCTCGTATTACCAATATGGGGATTCCTCAAGGTTCGGTTTTGGGTCCTTTGTTATTTTCGTTATTTATAAATGACCTTCCTGATATTGTTCGCAATTGTCAAGTTCATTTATATGCTGATGACGTAGTACTTTACATCTTTCGATCAATTGGATTGATGGAGGACTCAATAACAAGACTCAATGAAGATTTAAATTATATCCTTACATGGTCAATAGAAAACGGTATGAATCTTAACCCTGCTAAGTCTGTAGCCATGTTATGCTCTAGAGTTGATCTGAACCCCTTAGATTTTCCCCCAGTTATTCTTGATAGTGAAATTATTGTTTATGTGAAGGAGGTTAAATACTTAGGTTATAGAATAACCTGTAATATGAGCTGCTGTAGAGCCATCTCGGACACTATTCGAAATATATATTCTGGTTTACGAACTCTTAGATCTTCCTCAGACTTATTGTTACCCAATATGAAGAAACACCTTGTTAAGTCATTAATCTTGCCGTATTTTACCTTTAACTTTTCTCTATATCCTATATTGGATTGTGAGTGTAAGCGCAAAATGAATGTTGCTTTTAATGATTGCATACGCTTTATTCATAGTATTCCTAGATTTGTCAGTGTTACTCATCTAAGACACACTCTATTTGGATTGAACTTAGATGAGTATCTTAAGTTCAGGCTTGTTTTGAAGCTCCATAATATCATCCACAATAGGAGTCCTGGTTATCTAAGTGAAAGAACTCAACTTTTCCAATCACAAAGAGGGTTAAAATTAATCTTACCGCGTTTCTCACGCAACATAGCAGAACGCTCGTTCTACGTTTCTGCAATTCGTCTGTGGAATGCACTTCCAAACGAATTGCAAACTACTACTGCACCTACAGCTTTTAGAAGAGAACTATTTTGCACTTTTCAAATCAAATTTAAATATACCTAATCCTTTTCTCTTTTTTCTTTTTAAATTACTACTTGTTTATTTATTTATTTACTTAAATTTGTATACGTATACATTTACATATCATATTTATTTACACATACATATATATTATTTTTTTTTTATTCAATATTAAGATTAGCTTAAAATGATTTTTCTAAATTTTGAATACCGAGAAACTATGTTACTTAAATTATTGATGCTCTAAAAGATATAATTCTTATGTGTCATTGTAAACTTATTATTTAGTCGAAATAAATGAAATGAAAAAAAATGAAATAACAATAACAATAACAATAACAATAACAATAACAATAACAATAACAATAACAATAACAATAACAATAACAATAACAATAACAATAACAATAACAATAACAATAACAATAACAATAACAATAACAATAACAATAACAATAACAATAACAATAACAATAACAATAACAATAACAATAACAATAACAATAACAATAACAATAACAATAACAATAACAATAACAATAACAATAACAATAACAATAACAATAACAATAACAATAACAATAACAATAACAATAACAATAACAATAACAATAACAATAACAATAACAATAACAATAACAATAACAATAACAATAACAATAACAATAACAATAACAATAACAATAACAATAACAATAACAATAACAATAACAATAACAATAACAATAACAATAACAATAACAATAACAATAACAATAACAATAACAATAACAATAACAATAACAATAACAATAACAATAACAATAACAATAACAATAACAATAACAATAACAATAACAATAACAATAACAATAACAATAACAATAACAATAACAATAACAATAACAATAACAATAACAATAACAATAACAATAACAATAACAATAACAATAACAATAACAATAACAATAACAATAACAATAACAATAACAATAACAATAACAATAACAATAACAATAACAATAACAATAACAATAACAATAACAATAACAATAACAATAACAATAACAATAACAATAACAATAACAATAACAATAACAATAACAATAACAATAACAATAACAATAACAATAACAATAACAATAACAATAACAATAACAATAACAATAACAATAACAATAACAATAACAATAACAATAACAATAACAATAACAATAACAATAACAATAACAATAACAATAACAATAACAATAACAATAACAATAACAATAACAATAACAATAACAATAACAATAACAATAACAATAACAATAACAATAACAATAACAATAACAATAACAATAACAATAACAATAACAATAACAATAACAATAACAATAACAATAACAATAACAATAACAATAACAATAACAATAACAATAACAATAACAATAACAATAACAATAACAATAACAATAACAATAACAATAACAATAACAATAACAATAACAATAACAATAACAATAACAATAACAATAACAATAACAATAACAATAACAATAACAATAACAATAACAATAACAATAACAATAACAATAACAATAACAATAACAATAACAATAACAATAACAATAACAATAACAATAACAATAACAATAACAATAACAATAACAATAACAATAACAATAACAATAACAATAACAATAACAATAACAATAACAATAACAATAACAATAACAATAACAATAACAATAACAATAACAATAACAATAACAATAACAATAACAATAACAATAACAATAACAATAACAATAACAATAACAATAACAATAACAATAACAATAACAATAACAATAACAATAACAATAACAATAACAATAACAATAACAATAACAATAACAATAACAATAACAATAACAATAACAATAACAATAACAATAACAATAACAATAACAATAACAATAACAATAACAATAACAATAACAATAACAATAACAATAACAATAACAATAACAATAACAATAACAATAACAATAACAATAACAATAACAATAACAATAACAATAACAATAACAATAACAATAACAATAACAATAACAATAACAATAACAATAACAATAACAATAACAATAACAATAACAATAACAATAACAATAACAATAACAATAACAATAACAATAACAATAACAATAACAATAACAATAACAATAACAATAACAATAACAATAACAATAACAATAACAATAACAATAACAATAACAATAACAATAACAATAACAATAACAATAACAATAACAATAACAATAACAATAACAATAACAATAACAATAACAATAACAATAACAATAACAATAACAATAACAATAACAATAACAATAACAATAACAATAACAATAACAATAACAATAACAATAACAATAACAATAACAATAACAATAACAATAACAATAACAATAACAATAACAATAACAATAACAATAACAATAACAATAACAATAACAATAACAATAACAATAACAATAACAATAACAATAACAATAACAATAACAATAACAATAACAATAACAATAACAATAACAATAACAATAACAATAACAATAACAATAACAATAACAATAACAATAACAATAACAATAACAATAACAATAACAATAACAATAACAATAACAATAACAATAACAATAACAATAACAATAACAATAACAATAACAATAACAATAACAATAACAATAACAATAACAATAACAATAACAATAACAATAACAATAACAATAACAATAACAATAACAATAACAATAACAATAACAATAACAATAACAATAACAATAACAATAACAATAACAATAACAATAACAATAACAATAACAATAACAATAACAATAACAATAACAATAACAATAACAATAACAATAACAATAACAATAACAATAACAATAACAATAACAATAACAATAACAATAACAATAACAATAACAATAACAATAACAATAACAATAACAATAACAATAACAATAACAATAACAATAACAATAACAATAACAATAACAATAACAATAACAATAACAATAACAATAACAATAACAATAACAATAACAATAACAATAACAATAACAATAACAATAACAATAACAATAACAATAACAATAACAATAACAATAACAATAACAATAACAATAACAATAACAATAACAATAACAATAACAATAACAATAACAATAACAATAACAATAACAATAACAATAACAATAACAATAACAATAACAATAACAATAACAATAACAATAACAATAACAATAACAATAACAATAACAATAACAATAACAATAACAATAACAATAACAATAACAATAACAATAACAATAACAATAACAATAACAATAACAATAACAATAACAATAACAATAACAATAACAATAACAATAACAATAACAATAACAATAACAATAACAATAACAATAACAATAACAATAACAATAACAATAACAATAACAATAACAATAACAATAACAATAACAATAACAATAACAATAACAATAACAATAACAATAACAATAACAATAACAATAACAATAACAATAACAATAACAATAACAATAACAATAACAATAACAATAACAATAACAATAACAATAACAATAACAATAACAATAACAATAACAATAACAATAACAATAACAATAACAATAACAATAACAATAACAATAACAATAACAATAACAATAACAATAACAATAACAATAACAATAACAATAACAAGAACAATAACAATAACAATAACAATAACAATAACAATAACAATAACAATAACAATAACAATAACAATAACAATAACAATAACAATAACAATAACAATAACAATAACAATAACAATAACAATAACAATAACAATAACAATAACAATAACAATAACAATAACAATAACAATAACAATAACAATAACAATAACAATAACAATAACAATAACAATAACAATAACAATAACACAATAACAATAACAATAACAATAACAATAACAATAACAATAACAATAACAATAACAATAACAATAACAATAACAATAACAATAACAATAACAATAACAATAACAATAACAATAACAATAACAATAACAATAACAATAACAATAACAATAACAATAACAATAACAATAACAATAACAATAACAATAACAATAACAATAACAATAACAATAACAATAACAATAACAATAACAATAACAATAACAATAACAATAACAATAACAATAACAATAACAATAACAATAACAATAACAATAACAATAACAATAACAATAACAATAACAATAACAATAACAATAACAATAACAATAACAATAACAATAACAATAACAATAACAATAACAATAACAATAACAATAACAATAACAATAACAATAACAATAACAATAACAATAACAATAACAATAACAATAACAATAACAATAACAATAACAATAACAATAACAATAACAATAACAATAACAATAACAATAACAATAACAATAACAATAACAATAACAATAACAATAACAATAACAATAACAATAACAATAACAATAACAATAACAATAACAATAACAATAACAATAACAATAACAATAACAATAACAATAACAATAACAATAACAATAACAATAACAATAACAATAACAATAACAATAACAATAACAATAACAATAACAATAACAATAACAATAACAATAACAATAACAATAACAATAACAATAACAATAACAATAACAATAACAATAACAATAACAATAACAATAACAATAACAATAACAATAACAATAACAATAACAATAACAATAACAATAACAATAACAATAACAATAACAATAACAATAACAATAACAATAACAATAACAATAACAATAACAATAACAATAACAATAACAATAACAATAACAATAACAATAACAATAACAATAACAATAACAATAACAATAACAATAACAATAACAATAACAATAACAATAACAATAACAATAACAATAACAATAACAATAACAATAACAATAACAATAACAATAACAATAACAATAACAATAACAATAACAATAACAATAACAATAACAATAACAATAACAATAACAATAACAATAACAATAACAATAACAATAACAATAACAATAACAATAACAATAACAATAACAATAACAATAACAATAACAATAACAATAACAATAACAATAACAATAACAATAACAATAACAATAACAATAACAATAACAATAACAATAACAATAACAATAACAATAACAATAACAATAACAATAACAATAACAATAACAATAACAATAACAATAACAATAACAATAACAATAACAATAACAATAACAATAACAATAACAATAACAATAACAATAACAATAACAATAACAATAACAATAACAATAACAATAACAATAACAATAACAATAACAATAACAATAACAATAACAATAACAATAACAATAACAATAACAATAACAATAACAATAACAATAACAATAACAATAACAATAACAATAACAATAACAATAACAATAACAATAACAATAACAATAACAATAACAATAACAATAACAATAACAATAACAATAACAATAACAATAACAATAACAATAACAATAACAATAACAATAACAATAACAATAACAATAACAATAACAATAACAATAACAATAACAATAACAATAACAATAACAATAACAATAACAATAACAATAACAATAACAATAACAATAACAATAACAATAACAATAACAATAACAATAACAATAACAATAACAATAACAATAACAATAACAATAACAATAACAATAACAATAACAATAACAATAACAATAACAATAACAATAACAATAACAATAACAATAACAATAACAATAACAATAACAATAACAATAACAATAACAATAACAATAACAATAACAATAACAATAACAATAACAATAACAATAACAATAACAATAACAATAACAATAACAATAACAATAACAATAACAATAACAATAACAATAACAATAACAATAACAATAACAATAACAATAACAATAACAATAACAATAACAATAACAATAACAATAACAATAACAATAACAATAACAATAACAATAACAATAACAATAACAATAACAATAACAATAACAATAACAATAACAATAACAATAACAATAACAATAACAATAACAATAACAATAACAATAACAATAACAATAACAATAACAATAACAATAACAATAACAATAACAATAACAATAACAATAACAATAACAATAACAATAACAATAACAATAACAATAACAATAACAATAACAATAACAATAACAATAACAATAACAATAACAATAACAATAACAATAACAATAACAATAACAATAACAATAACAATAACAATAACAATAACAATAACAATAACAATAACAATAACAATAACAATAACAATAACAATAACAATAACAATAACAATAACAATAACAATAACAATAACAATAACAATAACAATAACAATAACAATAACAATAACAATAACAATAACAATAACAATAACAATAACAATAACAATAACAATAACAATAACAATAACAATAACAATAACAATAACAATAACAATAACAATAACAATAACAATAACAATAACAATAACAATAACAATAACAATAACAATAACAATAACAATAACAATAACAATAACAATAACAATAACAATAACAATAACAATAACAATAACAATAACAATAACAATAACAATAACAATAACAATAACAATAACAATAACAATAACAATAACAATAACAATAACAATAACAATAACAATAACAATAACAATAACAATAACAATAACAATAACAATAACAATAACAATAACAATAACAATAACAATAACAATAACAATAACAATAACAATAACAATAACAATAACAATAACAATAACAATAACAATAACAATAACAATAACAATAACAATAACAATAACAATAACAATAACAATAACAATAACAATAACAATAACAATAACAATAACAATAACAATAACAATAACAATAACAATAACAATAACAATAACAATAACAATAACAATAACAATAACAATAACAATAACAATAACAATAACAATAACAATAACAATAACAATAACAATAACAATAACAATAACAATAACAATAACAATAACAATAACAATAACAATAACAATAACAATAACAATAACAATAACAATAACAATAACAATAACAATAACAATAACAATAACAATAACAATAACAATAACAATAACAATAACAATAACAATAACAATAACAATAACAATAACAATAACAATAACAATAACAATAACAATAACAATAACAATAACAATAACAATAACAATAACAATAACAATAACAATAACAATAACAATAACAATAACAATAACAATAACAATAACAATAACAATAACAATAACAATAACAATAACAATAACAATAACAATAACAATAACAATAACAATAACAATAACAATAACAATAACAATAACAATAACAATAACAATAACAATAACAATAACAATAACAATAACAATAACAATAACAATAACAATAACAATAACAATAACAATAACAATAACAATAACAATAACAATAACAATAACAATAACAATAACAATAACAATAACAATAACAATAACAATAACAATAACAATAACAATAACAATAACAATAACAATAACAATAACAATAACAATAACAATAACAATAACAATAACAATAACAATAACAATAACAATAACAATAACAATAACAATAACAATAACAATAACAATAACAATAACAATAACAATAACAATAACAATAACAATAACTAACAATAACAATAACAATAACAATAACAATAACAATAACAATAACAATAACAATAACAATAACAATAACAATAACAATAACAATAACAATAACAATAACAATAACAATAACAATAACAATAACAATAACAATAACAATAACAATAACAATAACAATAACAATAACAATAACAATAACAATAACAATAACAATAACAATAACAATAACAATAACAATAACAATAACAATAACAATAACAATAACAATAACAATAACAATAACAATAACAATAACAATAACAATAACAATAACAATAACAATAACAATAACAATAACAATAACAATAACAATAACAATAACAATAACAATAACAATAACAATAACAATAACAATAACAATAACAATAACAATAACAATAACAATAACAATAACAATAACAATAACAATAACAATAACAATAACAATAACAATAACAATAACAATAACAATAACAATAACAATAACAATAACAATAACAATAACAATAACAATAACAATAACAATAACAATAACAATAACAATAACAATAACAATAACAATAACAATAACAATAACAATAACAATAACAATAACAATAACAATAACAATAACAATAACAATAACAATAACAATAACAATAACAATAACAATAACAATAACAATAACAATAACAATAACAATAACAATAACAATAACAATAACAATAACAATAACAATAACAATAACAATAACAATAACAATAACAATAACAATAACAATAACAATAACAATAACAATAACAATAACAATAACAATAACAATAACAATAACAATAACAATAACAATAACAATAACAATAACAATAACAATAACAATAACAATAACAATAACAATAACAATAACAATAACAATAACAATAACAATAACAATAACAATAACAATAACAATAACAATAACAATAACAATAACAATAACAATAACAATAACAATAACAATAACAATAACAATAACAATAACAATAACAATAACAATAACAATAACAATAACAATAACAATAACAATAACAATAACAATAACAATAACAATAACAATAACAATAACAATAACAATAACAATAACAATAACAATAACAATAACAATAACAATAACAATAACAATAACAATAACAATAACAATAACAATAACAATAACAATAACAATAACAATAACAATAACAATAACAATAACAATAACAATAACAATAACAATAACAATAACAATAACAATAACAATAACAATAACAATAACAATAACAATAACAATAACAATAACAATAACAATAACAATAACAATAACAATAACAATAACAATAACAATAACAATAACAATAACAATAACAATAACAATAACAATAACAATAACAATAACAATAACAATAACAATAACAATAACAATAACAATAACAATAACAATAACAATAACAATAACAATAACAATAACAATAACAATAACAATAACAATAACAATAACAATAACAATAACAATAACAATAACAATAACAATAACAATAACAATAACAATAACAATAACAATAACAATAACAATAACAATAACAATAACAATAACAATAACAATAACAATAACAATAACAATAACAATAACAATAACAATAACAATAACAATAACAATAACAACAATAACAATAACAATAACAATAACAATAACAATAACAATAACAATAACAATAACAATAACAATAACAATAACAATAACAATAACAATAACAATAACAATAACAATAACAATAACAATAACAATAACAATAACAATAACAATAACAATAACAATAACAATAACAATAACAATAACAATAACAATAACAATAACAATAACAATAACAATAACAATAACAATAACAATAACAATAACAATAACAATAACAATAACAATAACAATAACAATAACAATAACAATAACAATAACAATAACAATAACAATAACAATAACAATAACAATAACAATAACAATAACAATAACAATAACAATAACAATAACAATAACAATAACAATAACAATAACAATAACAATAACAATAACAATAACAATAACAATAACAATAACAATAACAATAACAATAACAATAACAATAACAATAACAATAACAATAACAATAACAATAACAATAACAATAACAATAACAATAACAATAACAATAACAATAACAATAACAATAACAATAACAATAACAATAACAATAACAATAACAATAACAATAACAATAACAATAACAATAACAATAACAATAACAATAACAATAACAATAACAATAACAATAACAATAACAATAACAATAACAATAACAATAACAATAACAATAACAATAACAATAACAATAACAATAACAATAACAATAACAATAACAATAACAATAACAATAACAATAACAATAACAATAACAATAACAATAACAATAACAATAACAATAACAATAACAATAACAATAACAATAACAATAACAATAACAATAACAATAACAATAACAATAACAATAACAATAACAATAACAATAACAATAACAATAACAATAACAATAACAATAACAATAACAATAACAATAACAATAACAATAACAATAACAATAACAATAACAATAACAATAACAATAACAATAACAATAAATGACAATAACAATAACATAACAATAACAATAACAATAACAATAACAATAACAATAACAATAACAATAACAATAACAATAACAATAACAATAACAATAACAATACAATAACAATAACAATAACAATAACAATAACAATAACAATAACAATAACAATAACAATAACAATAACAATAACAATAACAATAACAATAACAATAACAATAACAATAACAATAACAATAACAATAACAATTAACAATAACACAATAACAATAACAATAACAATAACAATAACAATAACAATAACAATAACAATAACAATAACAATAACAATAACAATAACAATAACAATAACAATAACAATAACAATAACAATAAACAATAACAATAACAATAACAATAACAATAACAATAACAATAACAATAAACAATAACAATAACAATAACAATAACAATAACAATAACAATAACAATAACAACACAATAACAATAACAATAACAATAACAATAAACAATAACAATAACAATAACAATAACAATAACAATAACAATAACAATAACAATAACAATAACAATAACAATAACAATAACAATAACAATAACAATAACAATAACAATAACAATAACAATAACAATAACAATAACATAACAATAACAATAACAATAACAATAACAATAACAATAACAATAACAATAACAATAACAATAACAATAACAATAACAATAACAATAACAATAACAATAACAATAACAATAACAATAACAATAACAATAACAATAACAATAACAATAACAATAACAATAACAATAACAATAACAATAACAATAACAATAACAATAACAATAACAATAACAATAACAATAACAATAACAATAACAATAACAATAACAATAACAATAACAATAACAATAACAATAACAATAACAATAACAATAACAATAACAATAACAATACAATAACAATAACAATAACAATAACAATAACAATAACAATAACAATAACAATAACAATAACAATAACAATAACAATAACAATAACAATAACAATAACAATAACAATAACAATAACAATAACAATAACAATAACAATAACAATAACAATAACAATAACAATAACAATAACAATAACAATAACAATAACAATAACAATAACAATAACAATAACAATAACAATAAACAATAACAATAACTAACAATAACAATAACAATAACAATAACAATAACAATAACAATAACAATAACAATAACAATAACAATAACAATAACAATAACAATAACAATAACAATAACAATAACAATAACAATAACAATAACAATAACAATAACAATAACAATAACAATAACAATAACAATAACAATAACAATAACAATAACAATAACAATAACAATAACAATAACTACAATAACAATAACAATAACAATAACAATAACAATAACAATAACAATAACAATAACAATAACACAATAACAATAACAATAACAATAACAATAACAATAACAATAACAATAACAATAACAATAACAATAACAATAACAATAACAATAACAATAACAATAACAATAACATACAATAACAATAACAATAACAATAACAATAACAATAACAATAACAATAACAATAACAATAACAATAACAATAACAATAACACAATAAACAATAACAATAACAATAACAATAACAATAACAATAACAATAACAATAACAATAACAATAACAATAACAATAACAATAACAATAACAATAACAATAACAATAACAATAACAATAACAATAACAATAACAATAACAATAACAATAACAATAACAATAACAATAACAATAACAATAACAATAACAATAACAATAACAATAACAATAACAATAACAATAACAATAACAATAACAATACAATAACAATAACAATAACAATAACAATAACAATAACAATAACAATAACAATAACAATACAATAACAATAACAATAACAATAACAATAACAATAACAATAACAATAACAATAACAATAACAATAACAATAACAATAACAATAACACAATAACAATAACAATAACAATAACAATAACAATAACAATAACAATAACAATAACAATAACAATAACAATAACAATAACAATAACAATAACAATAACAATAACAATAACAATAACAATAACAATAACAATAACAATAACAATAACAATAACAATAACAATAACAATAACAATAACAATAACAATAACAATAACAATAACAATAACAATAACAATAACAATAACAATAACAATAACAATAACAATAACAATAACAATAACAATAACAATAACAATAACAATAACAATAACAATAACAATAACAATAACAATAACAATAACAATAACAATAACAATAACAATAACAATAACAATAACAATAACAATAACAATAACAATAACAATAACAATAACAATAACAATAACAATAACAATAACAATAACAATAACAATAACAATAACAATAACAATAACAATAACAATAACAATAACAATAACAATAACAATAAACAATAACAATAACAATAACAAATAACAATAACAATAACAATAACAATAACAATAACAATAACAATAACAATAACAATAACATAACAAAATAACAATAACATAACAATAACAATAACAATAACAATAAACAATAACAATAACAATAACAATAACAATAACAATAACAATAACAATAACAATAACAATAACAATAACATACATAACAATAAACAATAACAATAACAATAACAATAACAATAACAATAACAATAACAATAACAATAACAATAACAATAACAATAACAATAACAATAACAATAACAATAACAATAACAATAACAATAACAATAACAATAACAATAACAATAACAATAACAATAACAATAACAATAACAATAACAATAACAATAACAATAACAATAACAATAACAATAACAATAACAATAACAATAACAATAACAATAACAATAACAATAACAATAACAATAACAATAACAATAACAATAACAATAACAATAACAATAACAATAACAATAACAATTATACAATAACAATAACAATAACAATAACAATAACAATAACAATAACAATAACAATAACAATAACAATAACAATAACAATAACAATAACAATAACAATAACAATAACATAACAATAACAATAACAAATAACAATAACAATAACAATAACAATAACAATAACAATAACAATAACAATAACAATAACAATAATACAATAACAATAACAATAACAATAACAATAACAATAACAATAACAATAACAATAACAATAACAATAACAATAACAATAACAATAACAATAACAATAACAATAACAATAACAATAACAATAACAATACAATAACAATAACAATATACAATAACAATAACAATAACAATAACAATAACAATAACAATACAATAACAATAACAATAACAATAACAATAACAATACAAACAATAACAATAACAATAACAATAACAATAACAATAACAATAACAATAACAATAACAATAACAATAACAATAACAATAACAATAACAATAACAATAACATAACAATAACAATAACAATAACAATAACAATAACAATAACAATAACAATAACAATAACAATAACAATAACAATAACAATAACAATAACAATAACAATAACAATAACAATAACAATAACAATAACAAATAACAATAACAATAACAATAACAATAACAATAAAATAACAATAACAATAACAATAACAATAACAATAACAATAACAATAACAATAACAATAACAATAACAATAACAATAACAATAACAATAACAATAACAATAACAATAACAATAACAATAACAATAACAATAACAATAACAATAACAATAACAATAACAATAACAATAACAATAACAATAACAATAACAATAACAATAACAATAACAATAACAATAACAATAACAATAACAATAACAATAACAATAACAATAACAATAACAATAACAATAACAATAACAATAACAATAACAATAACAATAACAATAACAATAACAATAACAATAACAATAACAATAACAATAACAATAACAATAACAATAACAATAACAATAACAATAACAATAACAATAACAATAACAATAACAATAACAATAACAATAACAATAACAATAACAATAACAATAACAATAACAATAACAATAACAATAACAATAACAATAACAATAACAATAACAATAACAATAACAATAACAATAACAATAACAATAACAATAACAATAACAATAACAATAACAATAACAATAACAATAACAATAACAATAACAATAACAATAACAATAACAATAACAATAACAATAACAATAACAATAACAATAACAATAACAATAACAATAACAATAACAATAACAATAACAATAACAATAACAATAACAATAACAATAACAATAACAATAACAATAACAATAACAATAACAATAACAATAACAATAACAATAACAATAACAATAACAATAACAATAACAATAACAATAACAATAACAATAACAATAACAATAACAATAACAATAACAATAACAATAACAATAACAATAACAATAACAATAACAATAACAATAACAATAACAATAACAATAACAATAACAATAACAATAACAATAACAATAACAATAACAATAACAATAACAATAACAATAACAATAACAATAACAATAACAATAACAATAACAATAACAATAACAATAACAATAACAATAACAATAACAATAACAATAACAATAACAATAACAATAACAATAACAATAACAATAACAATAACAATAACAATAACAATAACAATAACAATAACAATAACAATAACAATAACAATAACAATAACAATAACAATAACAATAACAATAACAATAACAATAACAATAACAATAACAATAACAATAACAATAACAATAACAATAACAATAACAATAACAATAACAATAACAATAACAATAACAATAACAATAACAATAACAATAACAATAACAATAACAATAACAATAACAATAACAATAACAATAACAATAACAATAACAATAACAATAACAATAACAATAACAATAACAATAACAATAACAATAACAATAACAATAACAATAACAATAACAATAACAATAACAATAACAATAACAATAACAATAACAATAACAATAACAATAACAATAACAATAACAATAACAATAACAATAACAATAACAATAACAATAACAATAACAATAACAATAACAATAACAATAACAATAACAATAACAATAACAATAACAATAACAATAACAATAACAATAACAATAACAATAACAATAACAATAACAATAACAATAACAATAACAATAACAATAACAATAACAATAACAATAACAATAACAATAACAATAACAATAACAATAACAATAACAATAACAATAACAATAACAATAACAATAACAATAACAATAACAATAACAATAACAATAACAATAACAATAACAATAACAATAACAATAACAATAACAATAACAATAACAATAACAATAACAATAACAATAACAATAACAATAACAATAACAATAACAATAACAATAACAATAACAATAACAATAACAATAACAATAACAATAACAATAACAATAACAATAACAATAACAATAACAATAACAATAACAATAACAATAACAATAACAATAACAATAACAATAACAATAACAATAACAATAACAATAACAATAACAATAACAATAACAATAACAATAACAATAACAATAACAATAACAATAACAATAACAATAACAATAACAATAACAATAACAATAACAATAACAATAACAATAACAATAACAATAACAATAACAATAACAATAACAATAACAATAACAATAACAATAACAATAACAATAACAATAACAATAACAATAACAATAACAATAACAATAACAATAACAATAACAATAACAATAACAATAACAATAACAATAACAATAACAATAACAATAACAATAACAATAACAATAACAATAACAATAACAATAACAATAACAATAACAATAACAATAACAATAACAATAACAATAACAATAACAATAACAATAACAATAACAATAACAATAACAATAACAATAACAATAACAATAACAATAACAATAACAATAACAATAACAATAACAATAACAATAACAATAACAATAACAATAACAATAACAATAACAATAACAATAACAATAACAATAACAATAACAATAACAATAACAATAACAATAACAATAACAATAACAATAACAATAACAATAACAATAACAATAACAATAACAATAACAATAACAATAACAATAACAATAACAATAACAATAACAATAACAATAACAATAACAATAACAATAACAATAACAATAACAATAACAATAACAATAACAATAACAATAACAATAACAATAACAATAACAATAACAATAACAATAACAATAACAATAACAATAACAATAACAATAACAATAACAATAACAATAACAATAACAATAACAATAACAATAACAATAACAATAACAATAAC
This sequence comes from Baccha elongata, assembly GCA_951217065.1. NCBI lineage: Eukaryota > Metazoa > Arthropoda > Insecta > Diptera > Syrphidae > Baccha > Baccha elongata. The sequence continues at coordinate 7,435 of CATNUY010000213.1, read as the reverse complement.
AATAACAATAACAATAACAATAACAATAACAATAACAATAACAATAACAATAACAATAACAATAACAATAACAATAACAATAACAATAACAATAACAATAACAATAACAATAACAATAACAATAACAATAACAATAACAATAACAATAACAATAACAATAACAATAACAATAACAATAACAATAACAATAACAATAACAATAACAATAACAATAACAATAACAATAACAATAACAATAACAATAACAATAACAATAACAATAACAATAACAATAACAATAACAATAACAATAACAATAACAATAACAATAACAATAACAATAACAATAACAATAACAATAACAATAACAATAACAATAACAATAACAATAACAATAACAATAACAATAACAATAACAATAACAATAACAATAACAATAACAATAACAATAACAATAACAATAACAATAACAATAACAATAACAATAACAATAACAATAACAATAACAATAACAATAACAATAACAATAACAATAACAATAACAATAACAATAACAATAACAATAACAATAACAATAACAATAACAATAACAATAACAATAACAATAACAATAACAATAACAATAACAATAACAATAACAATAACAATAACAATAACAATAACAATAACAATAACAATAACAATAACAATAACAATAACAATAACAATAACAATAACAATAACAATAACAATAACAATAACAATAACAATAACAATAACAATAACAATAACAATAACAATAACAATAACAATAACAATAACAATAACAATAACAATAACAATAACAATAACAATAACAATAACAATAACAATAACAATAACAATAACAATAACAATAACAATAACAATAACAATAACAATAACAATAACAATAACAATAACAATAACAATAACAATAACAATAACAATAACAATAACAATAACAATAACAATAACAATAACAATAACAATAACAATAACAATAACAATAACAATAACAATAACAATAACAATAACAATAACAATAACAATAACAATAACAATAACAATAACAATAACAATAACAATAACAATAACAATAACAATAACAATAACAATAACAATAACAATAACAATAACAATAACAATAACAATAACAATAACAATAACAATAACAATAACAATAACAATAACAATAACAATAACAATAACAATAACAATAACAATAACAATAACAATAACAATAACAATAACAATAACAATAACAATAACAATAACAATAACAATAACAATAACAATAACAATAACAATAACAATAACAATAACAATAACAATAACAATAACAATAACAATAACAATAACAATAACAATAACAATAACAATAACAATAACAATAACAATAACAATAACAATAACAATAACAATAACAATAACAATAACAATAACAATAACAATAACAATAACAATAACAATAACAATAACAATAACAATAACAATAACAATAACAATAACAATAACAATAACAATAACAATAACAATAACAATAACAATAACAATAACAATAACAATAACAATAACAATAACAATAACAATAACAATAACAATAACAATAACAATAACAATAACAATAACAATAACAATAACAATAACAATAACAATAACAATAACAATAACAATAACAATAACAATAACAATAACAATAACAATAACAATAACAATAACAATAACAATAACAATAACAATAACAATAACAATAACAATAACAATAACAATAACAATAACAATAACAATAACAATAACAATAACAATAACAATAACAATAACAATAACAATAACAATAACAATAACAATAACAATAACAATAACAATAACAATAACAATAACAATAACAATAACAATAACAATAACAATAACAATAACAATAACAATAACAATAACAATAACAATAACAATAACAATAACAATAACAATAACAATAACAATAACAATAACAATAACAATAACAATAACAATAACAATAACAATAACAATAACAATAACAATAACAATAACAATAACAATAACAATAACAATAACAATAACAATAACAATAACAATAACAATAACAATAACAATAACAATAACAATAACAATAACAATAACAATAACAATAACAATAACAATAACAATAACAATAACAATAACAATAACAATAACAATAACAATAACAATAACAATAACAATAACAATAACAATAACAATAACAATAACAATAACAATAACAATAACAATAACAATAACAATAACAATAACAATAACAATAACAATAACAATAACAATAACAATAACAATAACAATAACAATAACAATAACAATAACAATAACAATAACAATAACAATAACAATAACAATAACAATAACAATAACAATAACAATAACAATAACAATAACAATAACAATAACAATAACAATAACAATAACAATAACAATAACAATAACAATAACAATAACAATAACAATAACAATAACAATAACAATAACAATAACAATAACAATAACAATAACAATAACAATAACAATAACAATAACAATAACAATAACAATAACAATAACAATAACAATAACAATAACAATAACAAAACAATAACAATAACAATAACAATAACAATAACAATAACAATAACAAAAACAATAACAATAACAATAACAATAACAATAACAATAACAATAACAATAACAATAACAATAACAATAACAATAACAATAACAATAACAATAACAATAACAATAACAATAACAATAACAATAACAATAACAATAACAATAACAATAACAATAACAATAACAATAACAATAACAATAACAATAACAATAACAATAACAATAACAATAACAATAACAATAACAATAACAATAACAATAACAATAACAATAACAATAACAATAACAATAACAATAACAATAACAATAACAATAACAATAACAATAACAATAACAATAACAATAACAATAACAATAACAATAACAATAACAATAACAATAACAATAACAATAACAATAACAATAACAATAACAATAACAATAACAATAACAATAACAATAACAATAACAATAACAATAACAATAACAATAACAATAACAATAACAATAACAATAACAATAACAATAACAATAACAATAACAATAACAATAACAATAACAATAACAATAACAATAACAATAACAATAACAATAACAATAACAATAACAATAACAATAACAATAACAATAACAATAACAATAACAATAACAATAACAATAACAATAACAATAACAATAACAATAACAATAACAATAACAATAACAATAACAATAACAATAACAATAACAATAACAATAACAATAACAATAACAATAACAATAACAATAACAATAACAATAACAATAACAATAACAATAACAATAACAATAACAATAACAATAACAATAACAATAACAATAACAATAACAATAACAATAACAATAACAATAACAATAACAATAACAATAACAATAACAATAACAATAACAATAACAATAACAATAACAATAACAATAACAATAACAATAACAATAACAATAACAATAACAATAACAATAACAATAACAATAACAATAACAATAACAATAACAATAACAATAACAATAACAATAACAATAACAATAACAATAACAATAACAATAACAATAACAATAACAATAACAATAACAATAACAATAACAATAACAATAACAATAACAATAACAATAACAATAACAATAACAATAACAATAACAATAACAATAACAATAACAATAACAATAACAATAACAATAACAATAACAATAACAATAACAATAACAATAACAATAACAATAACAATAACAATAACAATAACAATAACAATAACAATAACAATAACAATAACAATAACAATAACAATAACAATAACAATAACAATAACAATAACAATAACAATAACAATAACAATAACAATAACAATAACAATAACAATAACAATAACAATAACAATAACAATAACAATAACAATAACAATAACAATAACAATAACAATAACAATAACAATAACAATAACAATAACAATAACAATAACAATAACAATAACAATAACAATAACAATAACAATAACAATAACAATAACAATAACAATAACAATAACAATAACAATAACAATAACAATAACAATAACAATAACAATAACAATAACAATAACAATAACAATAACAATAACAATAACAATAACAATAACAATAACAATAACAATAACAATAACAATAACAATAACAATAACAATAACAATAACAATAACAATAACAATAACAATAACAATAACAATAACAATAACAATAACAATAACAATAACAATAACAATAACAATAACAATAACAATAACAATAACAATAACAATAACAATAACAATAACAATAACAATAACAATAACAATAACAATAACAATAACAATAACAATAACAATAACAATAACAATAACAATAACAATAACAATAACAATAACAATAACAATAACAATAACAATAACAATAACAATAACAATAACAATAACAATAACAATAACAATAACAATAACAATAACAATAACAATAACAATAACAATAACAATAACAATAACAATAACAATAACAATAACAATAACAATAACAATAACAATAACAATAACAATAACAATAACAATAACAATAACAATAACAATAACAATAACAATAACAATAACAATAACAATAACAATAACAATAACAATAACAATAACAATAACAATAACAATAACAATAACAATAACAATAACAATAACAATAACAATAACAATAACAATAACAATAACAATAACAATAACAATAACAATAACAATAACAATAACAATAACAATAACAATAACAATAACAATAACAATAACAATAACAATAACAATAACAATAACAATAACAATAACAATAACAATAACAATAACAATAACAATAACAATAACAATAACAATAACAATAACAATAACAATAACAATAACAATAACAATAACAATAACAATAACAATAACAATAACAATAACAATAACAATAACAATAACAATAACAATAACAATAACAATAACAATAACAATAACAATAACAATAACAATAACAATAACAATAACAATAACAATAACAATAACAATAACAATAACAATAACAATAACAATAACAATAACAATAACAATAACAATAACAATAACAATAACAATAACAATAACAATAACAATAACAATAACAATAACAATAACAATAACAATAACAATAACAATAACAATAACAATAACAATAACAATAACAATAACAATAACAATAACAATAACAATAACAATAACAATAACAATAACAATAACAATAACAATAACAATAACAATAACAATAACAATAACAATAACAATAACAATAACAATAACAATAACAATAACAATAACAATAACAATAACAATAACAATAACAATAACAATAACAATAACAATAACAATAACAATAACAATAACAATAACAATAACAATAACAATAACAATAACAATAACAATAACAATAACAATAACAATAACAATAACAATAACAATAACAATAACAATAACAATAACAATAACAATAACAATAACAATAACAATAACAATAACAATAACAATAACAATAACAATAACAATAACAATAACAATAACAATAACAATAACAATAACAATAACAATAACAATAACAATAACAATAACAATAACAATAACAATAACAATAACAATAACAATAACAATAACAATAACAATAACAATAACAATAACAATAACAATAACAATAACAATAACAATAACAATAACAATAACAATAACAATAACAATAACAATAACAATAACAATAACAATAACAATAACAATAACAATAACAATAACAATAACAATAACAATAACAATAACAATAACAATAACAATAACAATAACAATAACAATAACAATAACAATAACAATAACAATAACAATAACAATAACATAACAATAACAATAACAATAACAATAACAATAACAATAACAATAACAATAACAATAACAATAACAATAACAATAACAATAACAATAACAATAACAATAACAATAACAATAACAATAACAATAACAATAACAATAACAATAACAATAACAATAACAATAACAATAACAATAACAATAACAATAACAATAACAATAACAATAACAATAACAATAACAATAACAATAACAATAACAATAACAATAACAATAACAATAACAATAACAATAACAATAACAATAACAATAACAATAACAATAACAATAACAATAACAATAACAATAACAATAACAATAACAATAACAATAACAATAACAATAACAATAACAATAACAATAACAATAACAATAACAATAACAATAACAATAACAATAACAATAACAATAACAATAACAATAACAATAACAATAACAATAACAATAACAATAACAATAACAATAACAATAACAATAACAATAACAATAACAATAACAATAACAATAACAATAACAATAACAATAACAATAACAATAACAATAACAATAACAATAACAATAACAATAACAATAACAATAACAATAACAATAACAATAACAATAACAATAACAATAACAATAACAATAACAATAACAATAACAATAACAATAACAATAACAATAACAATAACAATAACAATAACAATAACAATAACAATAACAATAACAATAACAATAACAATAACAATAACAATAACAATAACAATAACAATAACAATAACAATAACAATAACAATAACAATAACAATAACAATAACAATAACAATAACAATAACAATAACAATAACAATAACAATAACAATAACAATAACAATAACAATAACAATAACAATAACAATAACAATAACAATAACAATAACAATAACAATAACAATAACAATAACAATAACAATAACAATAACAATAACAATAACAATAACAATAACAATAACAATAACAATAACAATAACAATAACAATAACAATAACAATAACAATAACAATAACAATAACAATAACAATAACAATAACAATAACAATAACAATAACAATAACAATAACAATAACAATAACAATAACAATAACAATAACAATAACAATAACAATAACAATAACAATAACAATAACAATAACAATAACAATAACAATAACAATAACAATAACAATAACAATAACAATAACAATAACAATAACAATAACAATAACAATAACAATAACAATAACAATAACAATAACAATAACAATAACAATAACAATAACAATAACAATAACAATAACAATAACAATAACAATAACAATAACAATAACAATAACAATAACAATAACAATAACAATAACAATAACAATAACAATAACAATAACAATAACAATAACAATAACAATAACAATAACAATAACAATAACAATAACAATAACAATAACAAT
>CATNUY010000212.1:37500-42500 GCA_951217065.1 Baccha elongata | reverse complement strand
TTCTAAACTACTTTAAGGAATCGAGAAAATTTTTCGTTTTCCCCACGTTGGACGCAAGTGCCAATGTATCGTAACTTCACGGTCTATAAACTAGCTTTTATAGTCGAGAAATAACAACCAATTAGGGGTAGGTACTGAGATTTCGAGAATTTATTTCTATGAAGTAATTTTCTTGGATCTGCCTGTGAAAGCGAAAGGTACCAAAAAACAAAATGGTTGAGCCCATGACGGATTAGAAGTCCGCATTAGAAATTTACTTCACATTTATGGGTAGTGTGAAGTAAATAAATGATAAAAGAATTTTTAATTCTTGGTTCATAAAAAAATAATATATTTTTAAAAAATATATAAAATTTACTTCAAAGAAAGTAAAAGAATTTATTAGAAATTTGAAAATATCATTGATATGTATTTGAAAGGTGCTCAGCTAAGTAAATAAACTCAATTACTACGAAAAGAGTTCACTATATTATAGGTTCTCTTATTGATGTTTTCTGAAAAAGTTGTACTTGAACCTTTGTAAAATGCATTTTCCCTTTATTCTCGATTACAAATTGGCAAATCTTTTAATAAAAAAATTATCAGAGTCAGTTGTTATGAGAGATAACATAAGAGGAATCATGTTATTTTTCAATTTTTCAAATATAAAATATAAATAAATAACATTATTCTGGTTGATCCTGCCAGTAGTTATATGCTTGTCTCAAAGATTAAGCCATGCATGTCTAAGTACACACGAATTAAAAGTGAAACCGCAAAAGGCTCATTATATCAGTTATGGTTCATTAGATCGTTAACAGTTACTTGGATAACTGTGGTAATTCTAGAGCTAATACATGCAATATAAACACGGACCTTATGGAACGTGTGCTTTTATTAGGCTAAAACCAAGCGATTTTTTCGGAAATCGTTAATATGGTTGAACTCTAGATAATTTGCCGATCGTATGGTCTAGTACCGACGACAGATCTTTCAAATGTCTGCCCTATCAACTATTGATGGTAGTATCTAGGACTACCATGGTTGCTACGGGTAACGGGGAATCAGGGTTCGATTCCGGAGAGGGAGCCTGAGAAACGGCTACCACATCTAAGGAAGGCAGCAGGCGCGTAAATTACCCACTCCCAGTTCGGGGAGGTAGTGACGAAAAATAACAATACAGGACTCATATCCGAGGCCCTGTAATTGGAATGAGTACACTTTAAATCCGTTAACAAGGACCTATTGGAGGGCAAGTCTGGTGCCAGCAGCCGCGGTAATTCCAGCTCCAATAGCGTATATTAAAGTTGTTGCGGTTAAAACGTTCGTAGTTGAATTTGTGCTTCATACGGGTAGTAAAACTATAATTGTGGATTTTACATTACCTTATGTATGCAAGCGTATTACCGGTGGAGTTCTAATATATCAATTGTGCTTTTGTATGATTATGTATACCTCCTACTTAAACCTGCTTCAGTGCTCTTCATCGAGTGTTGTTGTGGGCCGGTACAATTACTTTGAACAAATTAGAGTGCTTAAAGCAGGCTCCAAATGCCTGAATATTTTGTGCATGGAATAATGAAATAAGACCTCTGATCTACTTTCATTGGTTTTTAGATCAAGAGGTAATGATTAATAGAAGCAGTTTGGGGGCATTAGTATTACGACGCGAGAGGTGAAATTCTTGGACCGTCGTAAGACTAACTTAAGCGAAAGCATTTGCCAAAGATGTTTTCATTAATCAAGAACGAAAGTTAGAGGTTCGAAGGCGATCAGATACCGCCCTAGTTCTAACCATAAACGATGCCAGCTAGCAATTGGGAGTAGCTACTTCTATGGCTCTCTCAGTCGCTTCCCGGGAAACCAAAGCTTTTGGGCTCCGGGGGAAGTATGGTTGCAAAGCTGAAACTTAAAGGAATTGACGGAAGGGCACCACCAGGAGTGGAGCCTGCGGCTTAATTTGACTCAACACGGGAAAACTTACCAGGTCCGAACATAAGTGTGTAAGACAGATTGATAGCTCTTTCTCGAATCTATGGGTGGTGGTGCATGGCCGTTCTTAGTTCGTGGAGTGATTTGTCTGGTTAATTCCGATAACGAACGAGACTCAAATATATTAAATAGATGCTTTCAGGATTATGGTGTTGAAGCTTTCATAGCCTTTATTCATGAATATAGTAAAATATAGACGTGTTTGAATGTGTTTATGTTAGTGGAGTCGTACCTGTTTGTTTGTCCCATTATAAGGACACTAGCTTCTTAAATGGACAAATTGCGTCTAGCAATAATGAGATTGAGCAATAACAGGTCTGGAATGCCCTTAGATGTCCTGGGCTGCACGCGCGCTACAATGAAAGTATCAACGTGTATTTCCTAGACCGAGAGGTCCGGGTAAACCGCTGAACCACTTTCATGCTTGGGATTGTGAACTGAAACTGTTCACATGAACTTGGAATTCCCAGTAAGTGTGAGTCATTAACTCGTATTGATTAAGTCCCTGCCCTTTGTACACACCGCCCGTCGCTACTACCGATTGAATTATTTAGTGAGGTCTCCGGACGTGATCACTGTGACGCTCACGTGTTACGGTTGTTTCGCAGAAGTTGACCGAACTTGAGTATTTAGAGGAAGTAAAAGTCGTAACAAGGTTTCCGTAGGTGAACCTGCGGAAGGATCATTAACGTGTTCCTTCTTAAAAAGAAACAATTAAAATAAAAAGCAAAAACAAATATAATATATAAAATTTATATATACAAAAACAAAATGGCAATAAATAAAATTGCAATATCAAAATATGCATAAAATGCATATAAAATAAAATGAAAAAAAAAAAAAACGAAATGAAAATGAAAAATTATAAGAAAAAATATTGTCAATAAATTAAATTGCAATATAAAAGAAAGAAAAATATGCGCTTGGTGAACGCTATATTTTTAAGAAAAATTATAAAAAATGTTAAATGAACATTTATATAGAGAAGAAGACTAATCAAAAAGAAAAAAATATGCGCTTGGGGCAACGCTATATTTTTAAATAAAATTATAAAAAAATGTTAAATAAACATTTATATAGAGAAGAAGACTAATCAAAAAGAAAAAAATATGCGCTTGGGGCAACGCTATATTTTTAAATAAAATTATAAAAAAATGTTAAATGAACATTTATATAGAAAAGAAGACTAATCGGAAAGAAAAAAATATGCGCCTTGGCAACGCTATATTTTTAAATAAAATTATAAAATGAATATTTATATAGAAAAGAAGACGACTAATCAAAAAGAAAAAAATATGCGCTTGGGGCAACGCTATATTTTTAAATAAAATTATAAAAAAATGTCAAATGAACATTTATCTAGAAAAGAAGACTAATCAAGAAAATATTAATGGACAATGTTGTACTTATTCATAAGTTAAAGATTCTTCGGAATTTGACATTCGCAACATATAAACATTAATTAAAAAAATAATATTAGAAATTTTATATTTCTTTTATTAAAATTATTGACTTGTAAAAAAAAACAAAATTATCACTCTAAGCGGTGGATCACTCGGCTCATGGGTCGATGAAGAACGCAGCAAACTGTGCGTCATCGTGTGAACTGCAGGACACATGAACATCGACATTTTGAACGCATATCGCAGTCCATGCTGTTATGTACTTTAATTAATTTTGAAGTGCTGCTTGGACTACATATGGTTGAGGGTTGTGATACTATGCTAAAAAAGTTGCTTGTAGATGAAGAAGAATTTTAATATAATTATTATTCTTTTAAAATCTGCTTAAGCACATGTTATATTACTGGATTTTTTATTAAATTCATAATATTAATTTACAAAGTATACCTCAAAATGAATTTCAAATTCTATATTATCAATTAATTAAAAGAGGATGAATTAGTATAAATATACTAAACAAAAATTTATCAAAAATGAGACAAAAGCGAACAATTAGAATAAAATATACTTTACAAAAATTTATCAAAAATAAGACAATAAGCGAGCAATTAGAATAAAATATACTTTGAGACAATAAGCGAAAAATTACAAAAATAAAAATAAAAGTATATAAAGAAGTAAAGTAAATTTATTAAAAAAACTAATCTGAAGGCAAACAAAAATATTCACCTCTAAAATTTGATAAATAGATTTGATTTCAAATCCTGAGTATATAAAATAATAAAATGTAAGCTATGTTAAACAACCTCAACTCATATGAGATAACTCCCCGAATTTAAGCATATTAATGAGGGAAGGAAAAGAAACTAACAAGGATTTTCTTAGTAGCGGCGAGCGAAAAGAAATCAGTTCAGCACTAAGCCATTTTGTCTTTATGGCAAATATGGGATGCAGTGTATGGAACATCTATAATCTAGTATGAGAAATTAACGATTTAAGTCCTTCTTAAATGAGGCCATTTACCCATAGAGGGTGCCAGGCCCGTATAACGTTAATGATTACTAGAAGATGTTTCCAAAGAGTCGTGTTGCTTGATAGTGCAGCACTAAGTGGGTGGTAAACTCCATCTAAAACTAAATATAACCATGAGACCGATAGTAAACAAGTACCGTGAGGGAAAGTTGAAAAGAACTCTGAATAGAGAGTTAAACAGTACGTGAAACTGCTTAGAGGTTAAACCCGATGAACCTGAATATCCGTTATGAAAAATTCATCACTAATATAAAATTAAAAATAAAAATAGTGTGCAATTTTTTCATATAAGGACATTGTAATCTGATAATGTCATAAATATTTATCAAAAGATCTTATACTTAAGTTTATTCAAATTAGTTATTTTCGGATTTCTAACATAAAATAAATGTATTTGATTGGATAAATCATTGTCAGATATAATTATATAATGTGCTTAAATTCCTCGGAATTTTATAATAATAGATGGATCTATTGATTTGTTTATTTAATTATATGCACTATTATGATTAACAATGCGATAGATTCAGGATACCTTCGGGACCCGTCTTGAAACACGGACCAAGGAGTCTAACATATGTGCAAGTCATTGGG
>CATNUY010000212.1:25000-32500 GCA_951217065.1 Baccha elongata | reverse complement strand
CCCTCACAGTCTGAGGTGCGAAGAAGCGCATTTATAATCTATTATGTGGAAGGGACCTAAAAGTTGCAAAAAAATATTATTATATTACACAAAAGAAAAATATCCACAAATTGAAGGCAAATATAAGACATATCATGAAAATAATATATAAAAAATTATTCTAAGTCCGAAATCAATGAAAAGAGTAAATAAAATTTTTTCAAGTTGAAAAAATTTTTTAAGTCCAAAAAATTTTCTAAGTCCAAAGACTTTAATCAAATGTTTTTTCTACCCTCACAGTCTGAGGTGCGAAGAAGCGCGTTTATAATCTATTATGTGGAAGGGACCTAAAAGTTGCAAAAAAATATTATTATATTACACAAAAGAAAAATATCCACAAATTGAAGGCAAATATAAGACATATCATGAAAATAATATATAAAAAATTATTCTAAGTCCGAAATCAATGAAAAGAGTAAATAAAATTTTTTCAAGTTGAAAAAATTTTTTAAGTCCAAAAAATTTTCTAAGTCCAAAGACTTTAATCAAATGTTTTTTCTACCCTCACAGTCTGAGGTGCGAAGAAGCGCGTTTATAATCTATTATGTGGAAGGGACCTAAAAGTTGCAAAAAAATATTATTATATTACACAAAAGAAAAATATCCACAAATTGAAGGCAAATATAAGACATATCATGAAAATAATATATAAAAAATTATTCTAAGTCCGAAATCAATGAAAAGAGTAAATAAAATTTTTTCAAGTTGAAAAAATTTTTTAAGTCCAAAAAATTTTCTAAGTCCAAAGACTTTAATCAAATGTTTTTTCCACCCTCACAGTCTGAGGTGCGAAGAAGCGCATTTATAATCTATTATGTGGAAGGGACCTAAAAGTTGCAAAAAAATATTATTATATTACACAAAAGAAAAATATCCACAAATTGAAGGCAAATATAAGACATATCATGAAAATAATATATAAAAAATTATTCTAAGTCCGAAATCAATGAAAAGAGTAAATAAAATTTTTTCAAGTTGAAAAAATTTTTTAAGTCCAAAAAATTTTCTAAGTCCAAAGACTTTAATCAAATGTTTTTTCTACCCTCACAGTCTGAGGTGCGAAGAAGCGCATTTATAATCTATTATGTGGAAGGGACCTAAAAGTTGCAAAAAAATATTATTATATTACACAAAAGAAAAATATCCACAAATTGAAGGCAAATATAAGACATATCATGAAAATAATATATAAAAAATTATTCTAAGTCCGAAATCAATGAAAAGAGTAAATAAAATTTTTTCAAGTTGAAAAAATTTTTTAAGTCCAAAAAATTTTCTAAGTCCAAAGACTTTAATCAAATGTTTTTTCTACCCTCACAGTCTGAGGTGCGAAGAAGCGCGTTTATAATCTATTATGTGGAAGGGACCTAAAAGTTGCAAAAAAATATTATTATATTACACAAAAGAAAAATATCCACAAATTGAAGGCAAATATAAGACATATCATGAAAATAATATATAAAAAATTATTCTAAGTCCGAAATCAATGAAAAGAGTAAATAAAATTTTTTCAAGTTGAAAAAATTTTTTAAGTCCAAAAAATTTTCTAAGTCCAAAGACTTTAATCAAATGTTTTTTCTACCCTCACAGTCTGAGGTGCGAAGAAGCGCGTTTATAATCTATTATGTGGAAGGGACCTAAAAGTTGCAAAAAAATATTATTATATTACACAAAAGAAAAATATCCACAAATTGAAGGCAAATATAAGACATATCATGAAAATAATATATAAAAAATTATTCTAAGTCCGAAATCAATGAAAAGAGTAAATAAAATTTTTTCAAGTTGAAAAAATTTTTTAAGTCCAAAAAATTTTCTAAGTCCAAAGACTTTAATCAAATGTTTTTTCCACCCTCACAGTCTGAGGTGCGAAGAAGCGCATTTATAATCTATTATGTGGAAGGGACCTAAAAGTTGCAAAAAAATATTATTATATTACACAAAAGAAAAATATCCACAAATTGAAGGCAAATATAAGACATATCATGAAAATAATATATAAAAAATTATTCTAAGTCCGAAATCAATGAAAAGAGTAAATAAAATTTTTTCAAGTTGAAAAAATTTTTTAAGTCCAAAAAATTTTCTAAGTCCAAAGACTTTAATCAAATGTTTTTTCTACCCTCACAGTCTGAGGTGCGAAGAAGCGCATTTATAATCTATTATGTGGAAGGGACCTAAAAGTTGCAAAAAAATATTATTATATTACACAAAAGAAAAATATCCACAAATTGAAGGCAAATATAAGACATATCATGAAAATAATATATAAAAAATTATTCTAAGTCCGAAATCAATGAAAAGAGTAAATAAAATTTTTTCAAGTTGAAAAAATTTTTTAAGTCCAAAAAATTTTCTAAGTCCAAAGACTTTATTCAAAATGTTTTTTTGGCATCACAAAGGTTGCTGCGATAATGTCTGTTTCTAAACTACTTTAAGGAATCGAGAAAATTTTTCGTTTTCCCCACGTTGGACGCAAGTGCCAATGTATCGTAACTTCACGGTCTATAAACTAGCTTTTATAGTCGAGAAATAACAACCAATTAGGGGTAGGTACTGAGATTTCGAGAATTTATTTCTATGAAGTAATTTTCTTGGATCTGCCTGTGAAAGCGAAAGGTACCAAAAAACAAAATGGTTGAGCCCATGACGGATTAGAAGTCCGCATTAGAAATTTACTTCACATTTATGGGTAGTGTGAAGTAAATAAATGATAAAAGAATTTTTAATTCTTGGTTCATAAAAAAATAATATATTTTTAAAAAATATATAAAATTTACTTCAAAGAAAGTAAAAGAATTTATTAGAAATTTGAAAATATCATTGATATGTATTTGAAAGGTGCTCAGCTAAGTAAATAAACTCAATTACTACGAAAAGAGTTCACTATATTATAGGTTCTCTTATTGATGTTTTCTGAAAAAGTTGTACTTGAACCTTTGTAAAATGCATTTTCCCTTTATTCTCGATTACAAATTGGCAAATCTTTTAATAAAAAAATTATCAGAGTCAGTTGTTATGAGAGATAACATAAGAGGAATCATGTTATTTTTCAATTTTTCAAATATAAAATATAAATAAATAACATTATTCTGGTTGATCCTGCCAGTAGTTATATGCTTGTCTCAAAGATTAAGCCATGCATGTCTAAGTACACACGAATTAAAAGTGAAACCGCAAAAGGCTCATTATATCAGTTATGGTTCATTAGATCGTTAACAGTTACTTGGATAACTGTGGTAATTCTAGAGCTAATACATGCAATATAAACACGGACCTTATGGAACGTGTGCTTTTATTAGGCTAAAACCAAGCGATTTTTTCGGAAATCGTTAATATGGTTGAACTCTAGATAATTTGCCGATCGTATGGTCTAGTACCGACGACAGATCTTTCAAATGTCTGCCCTATCAACTATTGATGGTAGTATCTAGGACTACCATGGTTGCTACGGGTAACGGGGAATCAGGGTTCGATTCCGGAGAGGGAGCCTGAGAAACGGCTACCACATCTAAGGAAGGCAGCAGGCGCGTAAATTACCCACTCCCAGTTCGGGGAGGTAGTGACGAAAAATAACAATACAGGACTCATATCCGAGGCCCTGTAATTGGAATGAGTACACTTTAAATCCGTTAACAAGGACCTATTGGAGGGCAAGTCTGGTGCCAGCAGCCGCGGTAATTCCAGCTCCAATAGCGTATATTAAAGTTGTTGCGGTTAAAACGTTCGTAGTTGAATTTGTGCTTCATACGGGTAGTAAAACTATAATTGTGGATTTTACATTACCTTATGTATGCAAGCGTATTACCGGTGGAGTTCTAATATATCAATTGTGCTTTTGTATGATTATGTATACCTCCTACTTAAACCTGCTTCAGTGCTCTTCATCGAGTGTTGTTGTGGGCCGGTACAATTACTTTGAACAAATTAGAGTGCTTAAAGCAGGCTCCAAATGCCTGAATATTTTGTGCATGGAATAATGAAATAAGACCTCTGATCTACTTTCATTGGTTTTTAGATCAAGAGGTAATGATTAATAGAAGCAGTTTGGGGGCATTAGTATTACGACGCGAGAGGTGAAATTCTTGGACCGTCGTAAGACTAACTTAAGCGAAAGCATTTGCCAAAGATGTTTTCATTAATCAAGAACGAAAGTTAGAGGTTCGAAGGCGATCAGATACCGCCCTAGTTCTAACCATAAACGATGCCAGCTAGCAATTGGGAGTAGCTACTTCTATGGCTCTCTCAGTCGCTTCCCGGGAAACCAAAGCTTTTGGGCTCCGGGGGAAGTATGGTTGCAAAGCTGAAACTTAAAGGAATTGACGGAAGGGCACCACCAGGAGTGGAGCCTGCGGCTTAATTTGACTCAACACGGGAAAACTTACCAGGTCCGAACATAAGTGTGTAAGACAGATTGATAGCTCTTTCTCGAATCTATGGGTGGTGGTGCATGGCCGTTCTTAGTTCGTGGAGTGATTTGTCTGGTTAATTCCGATAACGAACGAGACTCAAATATATTAAATAGATGCTTTCAGGATTATGGTGTTGAAGCTTTCATAGCCTTTATTCATGAATATAGTAAAATATAGACGTGTTTGAATGTGTTTATGTTAGTGGAGTCGTACCTGTTTGTTTGTCCCATTATAAGGACACTAGCTTCTTAAATGGACAAATTGCGTCTAGCAATAATGAGATTGAGCAATAACAGGTCTGGAATGCCCTTAGATGTCCTGGGCTGCACGCGCGCTACAATGAAAGTATCAACGTGTATTTCCTAGACCGAGAGGTCCGGGTAAACCGCTGAACCACTTTCATGCTTGGGATTGTGAACTGAAACTGTTCACATGAACTTGGAATTCCCAGTAAGTGTGAGTCATTAACTCGTATTGATTAAGTCCCTGCCCTTTGTACACACCGCCCGTCGCTACTACCGATTGAATTATTTAGTGAGGTCTCCGGACGTGATCACTGTGACGCTCACGTGTTACGGTTGTTTCGCAGAAGTTGACCGAACTTGAGTATTTAGAGGAAGTAAAAGTCGTAACAAGGTTTCCGTAGGTGAACCTGCGGAAGGATCATTAACGTGTTCCTTCTTAAAAAGAAACAATTAAAATAAAAAGCAAAAACAAATATAATATATAAAATTTATATATACAAAAACAAAATGGCAATAAATAAAATTGCAATATCAAAATATGCATAAAATGCATATAAAATAAAATGAAAAAAAAAAAAAACGAAATGAAAATGAAAAATTATAAGAAAAAATATTGTCAATAAATTAAATTGCAATATAAAAGAAAGAAAAATATGCGCTTGGTGAACGCTATATTTTTAAGAAAAATTATAAAAAATGTTAAATGAACATTTATATAGAGAAGAAGACTAATCAAAAAGAAAAAAATATGCGCTTGGGGCAACGCTATATTTTTAAATAAAATTATAAAAAAATGTTAAATGAACATTTATATAGAGAAGAAGACTAATCAAAAAGAAAAAAATATGCGCTTGGGGCAACGCTATATTTTTAAATAAAATTATAAAAAAATGTTAAATGAACATTTATATAGAAAAGAAGACTAATCGGAAAGAAAAAAATATGCGCCTTGGCAACGCTATATTTTTAAATAAAATTATAAAATGAATATTTATATAGAAAAGAAGACGACTAATCAAAAAGAAAAAAATATGCGCTTGGGGCAACGCTATATTTTTAAATAAAATTATAAAAAAATGTCAAATGAACATTTATCTAGAAAAGAAGACTAATCAAGAAAATATTAATGGACAATGTTGTACTTATTCATAAGTTAAAGATTCTTCGGAATTTGACATTCGCAACATATAAACATTAATTAAAAAAATAATATTAGAAATTTTATATTTCTTTTATTAAAATTATTGACTTGTAAAAAAAAACAAAATTATCACTCTAAGCGGTGGATCACTCGGCTCATGGGTCGATGAAGAACGCAGCAAACTGTGCGTCATCGTGTGAACTGCAGGACACATGAACATCGACATTTTGAACGCATATCGCAGTCCATGCTGTTATGTACTTTAATTAATTTTGAAGTGCTGCTTGGACTACATATGGTTGAGGGTTGTGATACTATGCTAAAAAAGTTGCTTGTAGATGAAGAAGAATTTTAATATAATTATTATTCTTTTAAAATCTGCTTAAGCACATGTTATATTACTGGATTTTTTATTAAATTCATAATATTAATTTACAAAGTATACCTCAAAATGAATTTCAAATTCTATATTATCAATTAATTAAAAGAGGATGAATTAGTATAAATATACTAAACAAAAATTTATCAAAAATGAGACAAAAGCGAACAATTAGAATAAAATATACTTTACAAAAATTTATCAAAAATAAGACAATAAGCGAGCAATTAGAATAAAATATACTTTGAGACAATAAGCGAAAAATTACAAAAATAAAAATAAAAGTATATAAAGAAGTAAAGTAAATTTATTAAAAAAACTAATCTGAAGGCAAACAAAAATATTCACCTCTAAAATTTGATAAATAGATTTGATTTCAAATCCTGAGTATATAAAATAATAAAATGTAAGCTATGTTAAACAACCTCAACTCATATGAGATAACTCCCCGAATTTAAGCATATTAATGAGGGAAGGAAAAGAAACTAACAAGGATTTTCTTAGTAGCGGCGAGCGAAAAGAAATCAGTTCAGCACTAAGCCATTTTGTCTTTATGGCAAATATGGGATGCAGTGTATGGAACATCTATAATCTAGTATGAGAAATTAACGATTTAAGTCCTTCTTAAATGAGGCCATTTACCCATAGAGGGTGCCAGGCCCGTATAACGTTAATGATTACTAGAAGATGTTTCCAAAGAGTCGTGTTGCTTGATAGTGCAGCACTAAGTGGGTGGTAAACTCCATCTAAAACTAAATATAACCATGAGACCGATAGTAAACAAGTACCGTGAGGGAAAGTTGAAAAGAACTCTGAATAGAGAGTTAAACAGTACGTGAAACTGCTTAGAGGTTAAACCCGATGAACCTGAATATCCGTTATGAAAAATTCATCACTAATATAAAATTAAAAATAAAAATAGTGTGCAATTTTTTCATATAAGGACATTGTAATCTGATAATGTCATAAATATTTATCAAAAGATCTTATACTTAAGTTTATTCAAATTAGTTATTTTCGGATTTCTAACATAAAATAAATGTATTTGATTGGATAAATCATTGTCAGATATAATTATATAATGTGCTTAAATTCCTCGGAATTTTATAATAATAGATGGATCTATTGATTTGTTTATTTAATTATATGCACTATTATGATTAACAATGCGATAGATTCAGGATACCTTCGGGACCCGTCTTGAAACACGGACCAAGGAGTCTAACATATGTGCAAGTCATTGGGTATTTTTAATAAAACCCAATGGCATAATTAACTTAACTG
>CATNUY010000212.1:15000-20000 GCA_951217065.1 Baccha elongata | reverse complement strand
AAAAAAATATTATTATATTACACAAAAGAAAAATATCCACAAATTGAAGGCAAATATAAGACATATCATGAAAATAATATATAAAAAATTATTCTAAGTCCGAAATCAATGAAAAGAGTAAATAAAATTTTTTCAAGTTGAAAAAATTTTTTAAGTCCAAAAAATTTTCTAAGTCCAAAGACTTTAATCAAATGTTTTTTCTACCCTCACAGTCTGAGGTGCGAAGAAGCGCGTTTATAATCTATTATGTGGAAGGGACCTAAAAGTTGCAAAAAAATATTATTATATTACACAAAAGAAAAATATCCACAAATTGAAGGCAAATATAAGACATATCATGAAAATAATATATAAAAAATTATTCTAAGTCCGAAATCAATGAAAAGAGTAAATAAAATTTTTTCAAGTTGAAAAAATTTTTTAAGTCCAAAAAATTTTCTAAGTCCAAAGACTTTAATCAAATGTTTTTTCTACCCTCACAGTCTGAGGTGCGAAGAAGCGCGTTTATAATCTATTATGTGGAAGGGACCTAAAAGTTGCAAAAAAATATTATTATATTACACAAAAGAAAAATATCCACAAATTGAAGGCAAATATAAGACATATCATGAAAATAATATATAAAAAATTATTCTAAGTCCGAAATCAATGAAAAGAGTAAATAAAATTTTTTCAAGTTGAAAAAATTTTTTAAGTCCAAAAAATTTTCTAAGTCCAAAGACTTTATTCAAAATGTTTTTTTGGCATCACAAAGGTTGCTGCGATAATGTCTGTTTCTAAACTACTTTAAGGAATCGAGAAAATTTTTCGTTTTCCCCACGTTGGACGCAAGTGCCAATGTATCGTAACTTCACGGTCTATAAACTAGCTTTTATAGTCGAGAAATAACAACCAATTAGGGGTAGGTACTGAGATTTCGAGAATTTATTTCTATGAAGTAATTTTCTTGGATCTGCCTGTGAAAGCGAAAGGTACCAAAAAACAAAATGGTTGAGCCCATGACGGATTAGAAGTCCGCATTAGAAATTTACTTCACATTTATGGGTAGTGTGAAGTAAATAAATGATAAAAGAATTTTTAATTCTTGGTTCATAAAAAAATAATATATTTTTAAAAAATATATAAAATTTACTTCAAAGAAAGTAAAAGAATTTATTAGAAATTTGAAAATATCATTGATATGTATTTGAAAGGTGCTCAGCTAAGTAAATAAACTCAATTACTACGAAAAGAGTTCACTATATTATAGGTTCTCTTATTGATGTTTTCTGAAAAAGTTGTACTTGAACCTTTGTAAAATGCATTTTCCCTTTATTCTCGATTACAAATTGGCAAATCTTTTAATAAAAAAATTATCAGAGTCAGTTGTTATGAGAGATAACATAAGAGGAATCATGTTATTTTTCAATTTTTCAAATATAAAATATAAATAAATAACATTATTCTGGTTGATCCTGCCAGTAGTTATATGCTTGTCTCAAAGATTAAGCCATGCATGTCTAAGTACACACGAATTAAAAGTGAAACCGCAAAAGGCTCATTATATCAGTTATGGTTCATTAGATCGTTAACAGTTACTTGGATAACTGTGGTAATTCTAGAGCTAATACATGCAATATAAACACGGACCTTATGGAACGTGTGCTTTTATTAGGCTAAAACCAAGCGATTTTTTCGGAAATCGTTAATATGGTTGAACTCTAGATAATTTGCCGATCGTATGGTCTAGTACCGACGACAGATCTTTCAAATGTCTGCCCTATCAACTATTGATGGTAGTATCTAGGACTACCATGGTTGCTACGGGTAACGGGGAATCAGGGTTCGATTCCGGAGAGGGAGCCTGAGAAACGGCTACCACATCTAAGGAAGGCAGCAGGCGCGTAAATTACCCACTCCCAGTTCGGGGAGGTAGTGACGAAAAATAACAATACAGGACTCATATCCGAGGCCCTGTAATTGGAATGAGTACACTTTAAATCCGTTAACAAGGACCTATTGGAGGGCAAGTCTGGTGCCAGCAGCCGCGGTAATTCCAGCTCCAATAGCGTATATTAAAGTTGTTGCGGTTAAAACGTTCGTAGTTGAATTTGTGCTTCATACGGGTAGTAAAACTATAATTGTGGATTTTACATTACCTTATGTATGCAAGCGTATTACCGGTGGAGTTCTAATATATCAATTGTGCTTTTGTATGATTATGTATACCTCCTACTTAAACCTGCTTCAGTGCTCTTCATCGAGTGTTGTTGTGGGCCGGTACAATTACTTTGAACAAATTAGAGTGCTTAAAGCAGGCTCCAAATGCCTGAATATTTTGTGCATGGAATAATGAAATAAGACCTCTGATCTACTTTCATTGGTTTTTAGATCAAGAGGTAATGATTAATAGAAGCAGTTTGGGGGCATTAGTATTACGACGCGAGAGGTGAAATTCTTGGACCGTCGTAAGACTAACTTAAGCGAAAGCATTTGCCAAAGATGTTTTCATTAATCAAGAACGAAAGTTAGAGGTTCGAAGGCGATCAGATACCGCCCTAGTTCTAACCATAAACGATGCCAGCTAGCAATTGGGAGTAGCTACTTCTATGGCTCTCTCAGTCGCTTCCCGGGAAACCAAAGCTTTTGGGCTCCGGGGGAAGTATGGTTGCAAAGCTGAAACTTAAAGGAATTGACGGAAGGGCACCACCAGGAGTGGAGCCTGCGGCTTAATTTGACTCAACACGGGAAAACTTACCAGGTCCGAACATAAGTGTGTAAGACAGATTGATAGCTCTTTCTCGAATCTATGGGTGGTGGTGCATGGCCGTTCTTAGTTCGTGGAGTGATTTGTCTGGTTAATTCCGATAACGAACGAGACTCAAATATATTAAATAGATGCTTTCAGGATTATGGTGTTGAAGCTTTCATAGCCTTTATTCATGAATATAGTAAAATATAGACGTGTTTGAATGTGTTTATGTTAGTGGAGTCGTACCTGTTTGTTTGTCCCATTATAAGGACACTAGCTTCTTAAATGGACAAATTGCGTCTAGCAATAATGAGATTGAGCAATAACAGGTCTGGAATGCCCTTAGATGTCCTGGGCTGCACGCGCGCTACAATGAAAGTATCAACGTGTATTTCCTAGACCGAGAGGTCCGGGTAAACCGCTGAACCACTTTCATGCTTGGGATTGTGAACTGAAACTGTTCACATGAACTTGGAATTCCCAGTAAGTGTGAGTCATTAACTCGTATTGATTAAGTCCCTGCCCTTTGTACACACCGCCCGTCGCTACTACCGATTGAATTATTTAGTGAGGTCTCCGGACGTGATCACTGTGACGCTCACGTGTTACGGTTGTTTCGCAGAAGTTGACCGAACTTGAGTATTTAGAGGAAGTAAAAGTCGTAACAAGGTTTCCGTAGGTGAACCTGCGGAAGGATCATTAACGTGTTCCTTCTTAAAAAGAAACAATTAAAATAAAAAGCAAAAACAAATATAATATATAAAATTTATATATACAAAAACAAAATGGCAATAAATAAAATTGCAATATCAAAATATGCATAAAATGCATATAAAATAAAATGAAAAAAAAAAAAAACGAAATGAAAATGAAAAATTATAAGAAAAAATATTGTCAATAAATTAAATTGCAATATAAAAGAAAGAAAAATATGCGCTTGGTGAACGCTATATTTTTAAGAAAAATTATAAAAAATGTTAAATGAACATTTATATAGAGAAGAAGACTAATCAAAAAGAAAAAAATATGCGCTTGGGGCAACGCTATATTTTTAAATAAAATTATAAAAAAATGTTAAATGAACATTTATATAGAGAAGAAGACTAATCAAAAAGAAAAAAATATGCGCTTGGGGCAACGCTATATTTTTAAATAAAATTATAAAAAAATGTTAAATGAACATTTATATAGAAAAGAAGACTAATCGGAAAGAAAAAAATATGCGCCTTGGCAACGCTATATTTTTAAATAAAATTATAAAATGAATATTTATATAGAAAAGAAGACGACTAATCAAAAAGAAAAAAATATGCGCTTGGGGCAACGCTATATTTTTAAATAAAATTATAAAAAAATGTCAAATGAACATTTATCTAGAAAAGAAGACTAATCAAGAAAATATTAATGGACAATGTTGTACTTATTCATAAGTTAAAGATTCTTCGGAATTTGACATTCGCAACATATAAACATTAATTAAAAAAATAATATTAGAAATTTTATATTTCTTTTATTAAAATTATTGACTTGTAAAAAAAAACAAAATTCACTCTAAGCGGTGGATCACTCGGCTCATGGGTCGATGAAGAACGCAGCAAACTGTGCGTCATCGTGTGAACTGCAGGACACATGAACATCGACATTTTGAACGCATATCGCAGTCCATGCTGTTATGTACTTTAATTAATTTTGAAGTGCTGCTTGGACTACATATGGTTGAGGGTTGTGATACTATGCTAAAAAAGTTGCTTGTAGATGAAGAAGAATTTTAATATAATTATTATTCTTTTAAAATCTGCTTAAGCACATGTTATATTACTGGATTTTTTATTAAATTCATAATATTAATTTACAAAGTATACCTCAAAATGAATTTCAAATTCTATATTATCAATTAATTAAAAGAGGATGAATTAGTATAAATATACTAAACAAAAATTTATCAAAAATGAGACAAAAGCGAACAATTAGAATAAAATATACTTTACAAAAATTTATCAAAAATAAGACAATAAGCGAGCAATTAGAATAAAATATACTTTGAGACAATAAGCGAAAAATTACAAAAATAAAAATAAAAGTATATAAAGAAGTAAAGTAAATTTATTAAAAAAACTAATCTGAAGGCAAACAAAAATATTCACCTCTAAAATTTGATAAATAGATTTGATTTCAAATCCTGAGTATATAAAATAATAAAATGTAAGCTATGTTAAACAACCTCAACTCATATGAGATAACTCCCCGAATTTAAGCATATTAATGAGGG
>CATNUY010000212.1:0-10000 GCA_951217065.1 Baccha elongata | reverse complement strand
CTATTATGTGGAAGGGACCTAAAAGTTGCAAAAAAATATTATTATATTACACAAAAGAAAAATATCCACAAATTGAAGGCAAATATAAGACATATCATGAAAATAATATATAAAAAATTATTCTAAGTCCGAAATCAATGAAAAGAGTAAATAAAATTTTTTCAAGTTGAAAAAATTTTTTAAGTCCAAAAAATTTTCTAAGTCCAAAGACTTTAATCAAATGTTTTTTCTACCCTCACAGTCTGAGGTGCGAAGAAGCGCGTTTATAATCTATTATGTGGAAGGGACCTAAAAGTTGCAAAAAAATATTATTATATTACACAAAAGAAAAATATCCACAAATTGAAGGCAAATATAAGACATACCATGAAAATAATGTATAAAAAATTATTCTAAGTCCGAAATCAATGAAAAGAGTAAATAAAATTTTTTCAAGTTGAAAAAATTTTTTAAGTCCAAAAAATTTTCTAAGTCCAAAGACTTTAATCAAATGTTTTTTCTACCCTCACAGTCTGAGGTGCGAAGAAGCGCGTTTATAATCTATTATGTGGAAGGGACCTAAAAGTTGCAAAAAAATATTATTATATTACACAAAAGAAAAATATCCACAAATTGAAGGCAAATATAAGACATATCATGAAAATAATATATAAAAAATTATTCTAAGTCCGAAATCAATGAAAAGAGTAAATAAAATTTTTTCAAGTTGAAAAAATTTTTTAAGTCCAAAAAATTTTCTAAGTCCAAAGACTTTAATCAAATGTTTTTTCTACCCTCACAGTCTGAGGTGCGAAGAAGCGCATTTATAATCTATTATGTGGAAGGGACCTAAAAGTTGCAAAAAAATATTATTATATTACACAAAAGAAAAATATCCACAAATTGAAGGCAAATATAAGACATATCATGAAAATAATATATAAAAAATTATTCTAAGTCCGAAATCAATGAAAAGAGTAAATAAAATTTTTTCAAGTTGAAAAAATTTTTTAAGTCCAAAAAATTTTCTAAGTCCAAAGACTTTAATCAAATGTTTTTTCTACCCTCACAGTCTGAGGTGCGAAGAAGCGCGTTTATAATCTATTATGTGGAAGGGACCTAAAAGTTGCAAAAAAATATTATTATATTACACAAAAGAAAAATATCCACAAATTGAAGGCAAATATAAGACATATCATGAAAATAATATATAAAAAATTATTCTAAGTCCGAAATCAATGAAAAGAGTAAATAAAATTTTTTCAAGTTGAAAAAATTTTTTAAGTCCAAAAAATTTTCTAAGTCCAAAGACTTTAATCAAATGTTTTTTCTACCCTCACAGTCTGAGGTGCGAAGAAGCGCGTTTATAATCTATTATGTGGAAGGGACCTAAAAGTTGCAAAAAAATATTATTATATTACACAAAAGAAAAATATCCACAAATTGAAGGCAAATATAAGACATACCATGAAAATAATGTATAAAAAATTATTCTAAGTCCGAAATCAATGAAAAGAGTAAATAAAATTTTTTCAAGTTGAAAAAATTTTTTAAGTCCAAAAAATTTTCTAAGTCCAAAGACTTTAATCAAATGTTTTTTCTACCCTCACAGTCTGAGGTGCGAAGAAGCGCGTTTATAATCTATTATGTGGAAGGGACCTAAAAGTTGCAAAAAAATATTATTATATTACACAAAAGAAAAATATCCACAAATTGAAGGCAAATATAAGACATATCATGAAAATAATATATAAAAAATTATTCTAAGTCCGAAATCAATGAAAAGAGTAAATAAAATTTTTTCAAGTTGAAAAAAATTTTTAAGTCCAAAAAATTTTCTAAGTCCAAAGACTTTAATCAAATGTTTTTTCTACCCTCACAGTCTGAGGTGCGAAGAAGCGCATTTATAATCTATTATGTGGAAGGGACCTAAAAGTTGCAAAAAAATATTATTATATTACACAAAAGAAAAATATCCACAAATTGAAGGCAAATATAAGACATATCATGAAAATAATATATAAAAAATTATTCTAAGTCCGAAATCAATGAAAAGAGTAAATAAAATTTTTTCAAGTTGAAAAAATTTTTTAAGTCCAAAAAATTTTCTAAGTCCAAAGACTTTAATCAAATGTTTTTTCTACCCTCACAGTCTGAGGTGCGAAGAAGCGCGTTTATAATCTATTATGTGGAAGGGACCTAAAAGTTGCAAAAAAATATTATTATATTACACAAAAGAAAAATATCCACAAATTGAAGGCAAATATAAGACATATCATGAAAATAATATATAAAAAATTATTCTAAGTCCGAAATCAATGAAAAGAGTAAATAAAATTTTTTCAAGTTGAAAAAATTTTTTAAGTCCAAAAAATTTTCTAAGTCCAAAGACTTTAATCAAATGTTTTTTCTACCCTCACAGTCTGAGGTGCGAAGAAGCGCGTTTATAATCTATTATGTGGAAGGGACCTAAAAGTTGCAAAAAAATATTATTATATTACACAAAAGAAAAATATCCACAAATTGAAGGCAAATATAAGACATATCATGAAAATAATATATAAAAAATTATTCTAAGTCCGAAATCAATGAAAAGAGTAAATAAAATTTTTTCAAGTTGAAAAAATTTTTTAAGTCCAAAAAATTTTCTAAGTCCAAAGACTTTAATCAAATGTTTTTTCCACCCTCACAGTCTGAGGTGCGAAGAAGCGCATTTATAATCTATTATGTGGAAGGGACCTAAAAGTTGCAAAAAAATATTATTATATTACACAAAAGAAAAATATCCACAAATTGAAGGCAAATATAAGACATATCATGAAAATAATATATAAAAAATTATTCTAAGTCCGAAATCAATGAAAAGAGTAAATAAAATTTTTTCAAGTTGAAAAAATTTTTTAAGTCCAAAAAATTTTCTAAGTCCAAAGACTTTAATCAAATGTTTTTTCTACCCTCACAGTCTGAGGTGCGAAGAAGCGCATTTATAATCTATTATGTGGAAGGGACCTAAAAGTTGCAAAAAAATATTATTATATTACACAAAAGAAAAATATCCACAAATTGAAGGCAAATATAAGACATATCATGAAAATAATATATAAAAAATTATTCTAAGTCCGAAATCAATGAAAAGAGTAAATAAAATTTTTTCAAGTTGAAAAAATTTTTTAAGTCCAAAAAATTTTCTAAGTCCAAAGACTTTATTCAAAATGTTTTTTTGGCATCACAAAGGTTGCTGCGATAATGTCTGTTTCTAAACTACTTTAAGGAATCGAGAAAATTTTTCGTTTTCCCCACGTTGGACGCAAGTGCCAATGTATCGTAACTTCACGGTCTATAAACTAGCTTTTATAGTCGAGAAATAACAACCAATTAGGGGTAGGTACTGAGATTTCGAGAATTTATTTCTATGAAGTAATTTTCTTGGATCTGCCTGTGAAAGCGAAAGGTACCAAAAAACAAAATGGTTGAGCCCATGACGGATTAGAAGTCCGCATTAGAAATTTACTTCACATTTATGGGTAGTGTGAAGTAAATAAATGATAAAAGAATTTTTAATTCTTGGTTCATAAAAAAATAATATATTTTTAAAAAATATATAAAATTTACTTCAAAGAAAGTAAAAGAATTTATTAGAAATTTGAAAATATCATTGATATGTATTTGAAAGGTGCTCAGCTAAGTAAATAAACTCAATTACTACGAAAAGAGTTCACTATATTATAGGTTCTCTTATTGATGTTTTCTGAAAAAGTTGTACTTGAACCTTTGTAAAATGCATTTTCCCTTTATTCTCGATTACAAATTGGCAAATCTTTTAATAAAAAAATTATCAGAGTCAGTTGTTATGAGAGATAACATAAGAGGAATCATGTTATTTTTCAATTTTTCAAATATAAAATATAAATAAATAACATTATTCTGGTTGATCCTGCCAGTAGTTATATGCTTGTCTCAAAGATTAAGCCATGCATGTCTAAGTACACACGAATTAAAAGTGAAACCGCAAAAGGCTCATTATATCAGTTATGGTTCATTAGATCGTTAACAGTTACTTGGATAACTGTGGTAATTCTAGAGCTAATACATGCAATATAAACACGGACCTTATGGAACGTGTGCTTTTATTAGGCTAAAACCAAGCGATTTTTTCGGAAATCGTTAATATGGTTGAACTCTAGATAATTTGCCGATCGTATGGTCTAGTACCGACGACAGATCTTTCAAATGTCTGCCCTATCAACTATTGATGGTAGTATCTAGGACTACCATGGTTGCTACGGGTAACGGGGAATCAGGGTTCGATTCCGGAGAGGGAGCCTGAGAAACGGCTACCACATCTAAGGAAGGCAGCAGGCGCGTAAATTACCCACTCCCAGTTCGGGGAGGTAGTGACGAAAAATAACAATACAGGACTCATATCCGAGGCCCTGTAATTGGAATGAGTACACTTTAAATCCGTTAACAAGGACCTATTGGAGGGCAAGTCTGGTGCCAGCAGCCGCGGTAATTCCAGCTC
This sequence comes from Baccha elongata, assembly GCA_951217065.1. Classification (NCBI taxonomy): domain Eukaryota; kingdom Metazoa; phylum Arthropoda; class Insecta; order Diptera; family Syrphidae; genus Baccha; species Baccha elongata. Next base: position 5,499 of record CATNUY010000212.1, on the reverse strand, counting down.
CAATAGCGTATATTAAAGTTGTTGCGGTTAAAACGTTCGTAGTTGAATTTGTGCTTCATACGGGTAGTAAAACTATAATTGTGGATTTTACATTACCTTATGTATGCAAGCGTATTACCGGTGGAGTTCTAATATATCAATTGTGCTTTTGTATGATTATGTATACCTCCTACTTAAACCTGCTTCAGTGCTCTTCATCGAGTGTTGTTGTGGGCCGGTACAATTACTTTGAACAAATTAGAGTGCTTAAAGCAGGCTCCAAATGCCTGAATATTTTGTGCATGGAATAATGAAATAAGACCTCTGATCTACTTTCATTGGTTTTTAGATCAAGAGGTAATGATTAATAGAAGCAGTTTGGGGGCATTAGTATTACGACGCGAGAGGTGAAATTCTTGGACCGTCGTAAGACTAACTTAAGCGAAAGCATTTGCCAAAGATGTTTTCATTAATCAAGAACGAAAGTTAGAGGTTCGAAGGCGATCAGATACCGCCCTAGTTCTAACCATAAACGATGCCAGCTAGCAATTGGGAGTAGCTACTTCTATGGCTCTCTCAGTCGCTTCCCGGGAAACCAAAGCTTTTGGGCTCCGGGGGAAGTATGGTTGCAAAGCTGAAACTTAAAGGAATTGACGGAAGGGCACCACCAGGAGTGGAGCCTGCGGCTTAATTTGACTCAACACGGGAAAACTTACCAGGTCCGAACATAAGTGTGTAAGACAGATTGATAGCTCTTTCTCGAATCTATGGGTGGTGGTGCATGGCCGTTCTTAGTTCGTGGAGTGATTTGTCTGGTTAATTCCGATAACGAACGAGACTCAAATATATTAAATAGATGCTTTCAGGATTATGGTGTTGAAGCTTTCATAGCCTTTATTCATGAATATAGTAAAATATAGACGTGTTTGAATGTGTTTATGTTAGTGGAGTCGTACCTGTTTGTTTGTCCCATTATAAGGACACTAGCTTCTTAAATGGACAAATTGCGTCTAGCAATAATGAGATTGAGCAATAACAGGTCTGGAATGCCCTTAGATGTCCTGGGCTGCACGCGCGCTACAATGAAAGTATCAACGTGTATTTCCTAGACCGAGAGGTCCGGGTAAACCGCTGAACCACTTTCATGCTTGGGATTGTGAACTGAAACTGTTCACATGAACTTGGAATTCCCAGTAAGTGTGAGTCATTAACTCGTATTGATTAAGTCCCTGCCCTTTGTACACACCGCCCGTCGCTACTACCGATTGAATTATTTAGTGAGGTCTCCGGACGTGATCACTGTGACGCTCACGTGTTACGGTTGTTTCGCAGAAGTTGACCGAACTTGAGTATTTAGAGGAAGTAAAAGTCGTAACAAGGTTTCCGTAGGTGAACCTGCGGAAGGATCATTAACGTGTTCCTTCTTAAAAAGAAACAATTAAAATAAAAAGCAAAAACAAATATAATATATAAAATTTATATATACAAAAACAAAATGGCAATAAATAAAATTGCAATATCAAAATATGCATAAAATGCATATAAAATAAAATGAAAAAAAAAAAAAACGAAATGAAAATGAAAAATTATAAGAAAAAATATTGTCAATAAATTAAATTGCAATATAAAAGAAAGAAAAATATGCGCTTGGTGAACGCTATATTTTTAAGAAAAATTATAAAAAATGTTAAATGAACATTTATATAGAGAAGAAGACTAATCAAAAAGAAAAAAATATGCGCTTGGGGCAACGCTATATTTTTAAATAAAATTATAAAAAAATGTTAAATGAACATTTATATAGAGAAGAAGACTAATCAAAAAGAAAAAAATATGCGCTTGGGGCAACGCTATATTTTTAAATAAAATTATAAAAAAATGTTAAATGAACATTTATATAGAAAAGAAGACTAATCGGAAAGAAAAAAATATGCGCCTTGGCAACGCTATATTTTTAAATAAAATTATAAAATGAATATTTATATAGAAAAGAAGACGACTAATCAAAAAGAAAAAAATATGCGCTTGGGGCAACGCTATATTTTTAAATAAAATTATAAAAAAATGTCAAATGAACATTTATCTAGAAAAGAAGACTAATCAAGAAAATATTAATGGACAATGTTGTACTTATTCATAAGTTAAAGATTCTTCGGAATTTGACATTCGCAACATATAAACATTAATTAAAAAAATAATATTAGAAATTTTATATTTCTTTTATTAAAATTATTGACTTGTAAAAAAAAACAAAATTATCACTCTAAGCGGTGGATCACTCGGCTCATGGGTCGATGAAGAACGCAGCAAACTGTGCGTCATCGTGTGAACTGCAGGACACATGAACATCGACATTTTGAACGCATATCGCAGTCCATGCTGTTATGTACTTTAATTAATTTTGAAGTGCTGCTTGGACTACATATGGTTGAGGGTTGTGATACTATGCTAAAAAAGTTGCTTGTAGATGAAGAAGAATTTTAATATAATTATTATTCTTTTAAAATCTGCTTAAGCACATGTTATATTACTGGATTTTTTATTAAATTCATAATATTAATTTACAAAGTATACCTCAAAATGAATTTCAAATTCTATATTATCAATTAATTAAAAGAGGATGAATTAGTATAAATATACTAAACAAAAATTTATCAAAAATGAGACAAAAGCGAACAATTAGAATAAAATATACTTTACAAAAATTTATCAAAAATAAGACAATAAGCGAGCAATTAGAATAAAATATACTTTGAGACAATAAGCGAAAAATTACAAAAATAAAAATAAAAGTATATAAAGAAGTAAAGTAAATTTATTAAAAAAACTAATCTGAAGGCAAACAAAAATATTCACCTCTAAAATTTGATAAATAGATTTGATTTCAAATCCTGAGTATATAAAATAATAAAATGTAAGCTATGTTAAACAACCTCAACTCATATGAGATAACTCCCCGAATTTAAGCATATTAATGAGGGAAGGAAAAGAAACTAACAAGGATTTTCTTAGTAGCGGCGAGCGAAAAGAAATCAGTTCAGCACTAAGCCATTTTGTCTTTATGGCAAATATGGGATGCAGTGTATGGAACATCTATAATCTAGTATGAGAAATTAACGATTTAAGTCCTTCTTAAATGAGGCCATTTACCCATAGAGGGTGCCAGGCCCGTATAACGTTAATGATTACTAGAAGATGTTTCCAAAGAGTCGTGTTGCTTGATAGTGCAGCACTAAGTGGGTGGTAAACTCCATCTAAAACTAAATATAACCATGAGACCGATAGTAAACAAGTACCGTGAGGGAAAGTTGAAAAGAACTCTGAATAGAGAGTTAAACAGTACGTGAAACTGCTTAGAGGTTAAACCCGATGAACCTGAATATCCGTTATGAAAAATTCATCACTAATATAAAATTAAAAATAAAAATAGTGTGCAATTTTTTCATATAAGGACATTGTAATCTGATAATGTCATAAATATTTATCAAAAGATCTTATACTTAAGTTTATTCAAATTAGTTATTTTCGGATTTCTAACATAAAATAAATGTATTTGATTGGATAAATCATTGTCAGATATAATTATATAATGTGCTTAAATTCCTCGGAATTTTATAATAATAGATGGATCTATTGATTTGTTTATTTAATTATATGCACTATTATGATTAACAATGCGATAGATTCAGGATACCTTCGGGACCCGTCTTGAAACACGGACCAAGGAGTCTAACATATGTGCAAGTCATTGGGTATTTTTAATAAAACCCAATGGCATAATTAACTTAACTGTTAAAATGGGATTAGTTTAAATTTTATTATGAAATATAAATTCAATCCCGGGGCGTTCTATACAGTTATGCGTAATGATATTTATATTATTTATGCCTCTAACTAGAGCGTACCTTGAGCATATATGCTGTGACCCGAAAGATGGTGAACTATACTTGATCAGGTTGAAGTCAGGGGAAACCCTGATGGAAGACCGAAACAGTTCTGACGTGCAAATCGATTGTCAGAATTGAGTATAGGGGCGAAAGACTAATCGAACCATCTAGTAGCTGGTTCCCTCCGAAGTTTCCCTCAGGATAGCTGGTGCATTGAAAAATTATATAAAATAATCTTATCTGGTAAAGCGAATGATTAGAGGCCTTAGGGTCGAAACGATCTTAACCTATTCTCAAACTTTAAATGGGTAAGAACCTAGCCTTTCTTGATATGAAGGTTTAGGTTATGATATATTGTGCCCAGTGGGCCACTTTTGGTAAGCAGAACTGGCGCTGTGGGATGAACCAAACATAATGTTAAGGTGCCCAAATTAACAACTCATGCAGATACCATGAAAGGCGTTGGTTGCTTAAGACAGCAGGACGGTGGACATGGAAGTCGTAATCCGCTAAGGAGTGTGTAACAACTCACCTGCCGAAGCAACTAGCCCTTAAAATGGATGGCGCTTAAGTTGTATACCTACACATTATCGCTAAAGTAAATGATTTATATTTCAGTTTCGATTGAATATAAATTTTGAAACTTTAGTGAGTAGGAGGGTACAATGGTGTGCTTAGAAGTGTTTGGCGTAAGCCTGCATGGAGCCGCTATTGGTACAGATCTTGGTGGTAGTAGCAAATAATCGAATGAGACCTTGGAGGACTGAAGTGGAGAAGGGTTTCGTGTGAACAGTGGTTGATCACGAGTTAGTCGGTCCTAAGTTCAAGGCGAAAGCCGAAAATTTTCAAGTTATTAAAAATATAAATATTAAAAGGCAAGAAAAAAAAAGATTTTTGGTGGTTTTAAATATAAAAATAAAAATGCATGATTTTGGATTAATTTTTATTTTATAAAAATAAAATACTTGATAAATTTTGAACGAAAGGGAATACGGTTCCAATTCCGTAACCTGTTGAGTATCCGTTTGTTATTAAAAATGGGCTTTTTGCTCATCCTGGCAACAGGAACGACCATAAAGAAGCCGTCGAGAGATATCGAAAGAGTTTTCTTTTCTGTTTTATAGTCGTACTACCATGGAAGTCTTTCGAAGAGAGATATGGTAGATGGACTAGAAGAGCATGACATTTACTGTTGTGTCGATATTTTCTCCTCGGACCTTGAAAATTTATGGCAGGATTACGCAAACTTCTCAACAGGCCGTACCGATATCCGCAGCTGGTCTCCAAGGTGAAGAGTCTCTAGTCGATAGAATAATGTAGGTAAGGGAAGTCGGCAAATTAGATCCGTAACTTCGGGATAAGGATTGGCTCTGAAGATTGAGATAGTCGGGCTTGAATTGGAAGCAATAACATGGTTTATGTACTCGTTCTGGGTAAATAAAAATTCTTGAATTTTGTTCCCCGGATGGTAGTTTACGTAACCAATTGTGGAATTTTCTTGCTAAAAATCTTAAGATATATCGCAAGGTATTTTCTTTCGATTTATAACGACTATCAATTAACAATCAATTCAGAACTGGCACGGACTTGGGGAATCCGACTGTCTAATTAAAACAAAGCATTGTGATGGCCC